>CAWUFW010008393.1:600000-893599 GCA_963921515.1 Calotriton arnoldi
AAAAAACAAAAACATTTTCCTCACATTTCTGTGATGGAAAGTTCTGAAATCTGTGGGGAGCCATAACTTCCACACACTCAGCATTTCCTCAAATCTCCCAATAAAAATGGTACCACACTTGTGTGGGTAGGACTAGTGCTCGCGACAGGAAATGACCCTAAACGCAATGTGGGCATATCACATTTTTCCAGTGAAATCAGACCATTTTTTTGCAATGTGCCTAGCTGTGGATATTGTACCCTAGCTCAGCCAGCACCTAGGGAAACCTAGCAAACCTGTACAGTTTTAAAACTAGGCATCCAGGGGAATCCAGGATGGGGTGTGGCTCTCACCAGGTTCTGTTAACCAGAATCCCTTACCAACCTCAAACTTTGTAAAAAAAAACACATTTTCCTCACATTTCTGTGATGAAAAGTTCTGTAATCTGTGGGGAGCCACAAATTTCCACCCACTCAGCATGTCCGCAAGTCTCCCAATGAAAATGGTACCTCACTTGTGTGGGTGGGCCAAGTACCCATGGCACGGAAAGGCCAAAATGTTTTGTGGAGACATCAAAACTATCTATTACAAAACAACTGAGTTTTACAAGGGGGTCACCTGCGTTTTTGGTCCCAGGCTCGGCGGCCATCTAGGAAAACCTACCTAACCAAAACATTTCTGAAAACTAGACACCCGGGAGAGTTTAGGGAGGTATGATTTGTGTGGATCCCCCCCGTTTTCCTACCCAGAATCCCCTGCAAACCTCAAATTTAGCAGAAAAAAGCAGATTTTTCTCACATTTCTGTGTGGGAAAGTTGTGGGATCACTGGGCTGGCACAAATTTTCTACCACCCAGCATACCCCCAGGTCTCCCAATAAGAATGTACCTCACGTGTGTTGAGGATCAGAGTGACAATAGCATCATTCCAAGAGTGAGGGATCTCCCTACCACATTCAAAAATCTCAGTAAATAGCCTGACCATTACCGGGACTAGATATCTCTCCAGCTTTTTATAAACTTCGACCGGAAGACCATCTGGTCCTGCAGCCTTATTCACTTTCCCTGTTTTAATAACATTTCTAATTTTGGATTCTGCAATTGGGCTATTAATTACTTCCCTTTGGGGTTCAGACACCTTGTGGGGAGCTTTTGACCCAACCACTCTCCCACTTCCTCTCCCGTGTAAATACATTTTCGGAATACACTTCCCCAAAATGGTTTAGTAAAGCCTCTTCTATGGCCTCCCTCGACCTAGTTAGGCATCCTGTCCCATCATGCTTTAGTTCTTTGCACGCCTGCATTGGTGCAGTGCCTGCTGTCACTGACATAACAAGATATCAGGGGGCGACACAGGGGAAAACATGGCAGCCGGTTGAGACGCGGTCGCGGAGGCTCCCGAGGAGAGAGATCCGAATGATGACCTCGTAATAACTCAGTGGATGTTGGGACAAGCGACGCTTACATTTTGAATCAGGAAAACTTTAATATGCTTTTTCGGGGTGCATAAAGACGAACAAGAAGGAGTTTTGGCTGAAGACTTACCTCGTGGTTTTCTGCATTGGTTGCGTCTGTTCCTTGGCGCGAGTGCCCCTGGAGGGGCAGGCGATCTCGTTGAGGCTCTGGGGCTGCCCGACCCGGACTCCTGCTGGGCTTGTGCGGCTCGGGAGTTCGGCAGGGGCCGGAGGGCGGTGGCTCGGCGCTCCATCCGGGGCGGCTTGGGCAGAGGCAGCACAAGCGCTGGAGACGCGCGCTCCAGCAAGGTAGAGAGATTGCCGGTGCTGCGTGCGGGACTGGAGTCTCCCGAGCTTGTGGAGCCCTCTAAGGCCGGGAGGTCTGTTAGGTACACGGCACAAGAGGCAGGTCAGTCACACTTAGGGGAGAGAATTGATGTGGGAAGAAGTGCTGGGGGTAATCTGGAAGGGGAAGTTTGTGATATTAGCAAAGCTAGGAAACACCCTATTCTCCCAAAGAAGCAGAAAAGCGTCTCACTGAGCATAAAATCTAGTGGTGACCCAAATGTGGCAGAGCTAAGGGAGTCAAGGGAGAAAATCGCTCTGCTTGGCAGATATAACTTGAGAAGTTTTGAGGCAAGAAATTATACAAAGAGTACTCTGAATAGAACCCATAAGAACACCATTGGGTCAGAACTCGCCCCTTCTTGTAAAGCTGATGAAGGAGAGTGGGTGACCCCAAAAAGAGAAGATCGAGAGGGAAAAAAAGGGAGCTACAGGCATCGAACCTAAAAATTACCCCCTCATTAAGGACTTTCTTTAAAGTAGTACCAAAGACTCTGCAATTAAAAAACCCGACTTTGGCTTATTCAAGGGAAAAGCTGGAAGGAGAACAAGACATTGTGAGTCCAAACAAATTTCAGGTGTTGGGAGATTCTTTGGAGTCCAAGGTAATACCCCTCCCAGCCCCCTCGGGAAAACAAAAAACAGTTCAGGAAGAAGCAGGGGTGTCCTTACCTTCCGGAAATATGGATACTTATGTCTCACACCCAGAAATAATAGTTAGCGAAGGCCCTCCGGAATCTCAGGAGTGTGGTGGGGGGGAGTGCCCGAATGATGTAGGCCATATGCAGACGCAACACAAGCTCCAAGATCAGCCACAACTTCAGTCAGTTTCGGATCTTATTCAATTGTTAACCACTGAGGTTAGGAATAGATTTGAAATTTCCGAAACTAATCAAAAAGAGATTAGAGTTTCCTGTGATAGTCTGGATAAAAAGCTAGACGACATCGCAGTCAGGACATCGCAGTTGGAAGGCTCAGTAAGAGACTTAACAGTGCAGTCTGAGGCCAACTCGAAGGAGATTACTGTCCTAAAAGGGAATGAGATTCTGTTGAAGGAAAAGATGGAATCACTAGAGAACAACCAGAGAAGAAATAACCTTTGTATTTTAAAAATCCCGGAAGGGACAGAGGGAGAGAATATTTAGGCTTTGGTGACACGATTGATTAAATTGGGAGTGCATATGGAATGCTCCGAAGAAGACCTGGTTAAAGACATGCAGAAGGTCCATAGAGACCCCTTCAGGTTAAATTCAAATAAACCAAAACCTAGGAGAATCCTGGTTAATTTTCTTACCTATAAAATTAAGGAAGAAATACTCACAAGAGCCTTAAGACAGAAAAATCTATCAGTAGATGGAATAAATTTCGATATTAGATCTGATGTCTCTCAAATTACAGCCAACAAGCAATGGGAGTTCGGTAACCTGATTGAACCTTTTAGAAAATGGGGTGCGACGGCACAGTTAAGATTTCCTGCCAGTTTGAGGGTGATGCATAACAATAAAATGCAGACCTTTCGAAGGGTAGACGAAGCTCGAAGAATTCCTTAGATCTTTGTCAGGTACTGGTGTGAAGTAGGAAAGTAGAGATTGCTTTCTCTCGGTATGGTCTTTTTGTTTTTTGACTACTTACCTGCAGTCTCTACCCCCTACTTGTACGCTGATATTTTCTTTATTGCCCTTTTTGTCTCTTTGTCTTTTTTGTTGTGCTTGCGTCGTCTGCACTTAGTCCTGAATGGAGAATCACTTGTTCCACTGGGAAGTATATATTTTTAAGAATAGGTCTCTTAACCTCGGAAAAGTCTGCTAAGGCTTAGGCTATGAAGAAGGAAGAGGAGGGTTTTCCAAGGGAGGGGAGCAGGCGGGCACAGGGTGAGTTAAATGCACGGGTGGGGGAGCAGAGGGAAAAAATACAAAAAAATATGTGTCCTCAACTAATGTTCTGGAACTCCGGCCGCAAGGGATTGATGAGAGTAAGGAATAAAAAATGAGTTCCAGCCGGGAGGCTCAGATAGAGCTATTATCATGGAATGTTAATAGCCTCAGGGTGAAGCAAAGAAGGGAAAAGATCTTGCAATATATAAGAGATGCCCCAGCCCAAATTATAATCCTCCAAGAGACTCATCTAACCAGCAAAGAAATGACTAAGATTTTTAAGTCTAGAAGATGGCTTCAGAGAGTGATATGTACGGACCATCAACTCACTATAAGAGGAGTGGCGATCCTTGTAAAAACTAACCCTCAGATAATTATTGAAGAAGTAGAGTAGATAAGTCCGGTTGATGGGTAATTGTTAAAGTGAGATGCTATAACCAGATCTACACCATGGTTGGCTATTACGGCCCAAATTTAGATGATCCTACCCCGTTTGGTAATCTACTCTTGGAACTTTTGGACTTTCCGGACCCTATTATAATGGCAGGCGATTTTAATGTGGTCCTAGATGATAGGCTAGACCGTTCCACCAAAAGTAGAGCGACAACACATAATAAATCAAGCTGATTAATAATAAATTCAATAAAAAATCTAGGCTGGTGTGATATTTGGAGGGAAAGGCAGGGGTCCCTAAAAAGCTTTACTTTTAACAATAAAAAATATGGACACCAATCGAGAATAGACTTTTTCTTGATCGACCGATCTATAAAGGGTCAGGTTAGGGACGCCAGTCATGTGGGATCTCATCTGTCTGATCACTCGGCCATATCCATACTTTTGGCCCCTCCAAACACGGTGATCCAAAGGAGATGGACTATTGATCGTACAGTACTGTCTGATGAAAAGATGATGGAGAAAGTGGGGCTGGAATCTCAAGAGTTTTTCGAACATAATCTAGATAGTGCCCCAATAGGTATAGTATGGGATGCTTACAAGTCCTTTTTAAGAGGGAGAATAACATCTATCCAATCCTACAAAAATAAGCAACGGAGGGCAGAAATAGCTAATATTGAAGATCAGATTAAGCGGCTAGAACAACAGATTCAGGATAAAGAGATAGTACCGGAGTCCGGGGTAGCTTTTATTGAGGCCCTTAAAATAGAGTTAGTAGGCGTTCTGGAAAGAAGACTGCAGGAAATATGGCAAGTGGGCAAATTGGCCCATTTTAATTACGGAGAAGGTTGTGGCAAGTTACTTGCCTGGAAGATAAAAAACGACCAAGTAAAAAACTTTATAAAAGAACAATTAACATTCATGTGTGGTCAGAAAAAGGAGAATCATCCATTCCTCTTTGAATTTCAAAACAAATGATTTTATTCAAATTCAACCCAAAACAACTATTCGGAAGAGCCATGGCGGGTCTTCTCTGGACAATCTGTAAGACACAGCCTGCAAGACAAAATTCAAGATAAGAAGGTGTGTCATGCGCTCATCAACAGAGAGAGAGAGAGAGAGAGAGAGAGAGGAAGAAAGGGAGAGAGAGAGAGAGTGAAAGAGAGGGAGAGAGAGAAAGAGAGAGAAAGGTGGAGAGAGGGAGAAGGAGAGAGAAAGAGAAACAGAGGAAGAGAGAGAGACAGTGAAAGGAAGAGAGGGAGAAGGAGAGAGAGAGAAACAGAGGAAGAGAGAGAGACAGTGAAAGGAGGAGAGGGAGAAGGAGAGAGAGTGCCGACACTGCGGGCCCAGGCCTCACTGCTCACCTGCTGCCACCGGTGTGTCTCCAACCACGTGCCGGTATACACTGCAGTCCACCAGCTCCCCTATCACGTGCCGGTGCAAGCTCCAAGCCCGGGGCCTGCGACCTTGGCAGCCTCCACATCATGCAGCCCCGCCCCGCGGGCCAACAGGTCACACATGTGATTCTGGGTCTTGATTTCGCAATGGCAGAGATCATATCAGTGCACACGGCATCATCACAGGCTGCACACCCGCTCAGCGCTATAGGTGCCACTAACTCTGTGAACTGTGAGGCAACGCCACGTGGCGGTAGGCCCACGCTTCCCGCTGGCTCAGGCCTACACTGCGGTCCAGCAGGGCTCACACAAACCATTACCAGTCCGGACCGCCAGGACGGCGCATCATCGCAGGCTGCACACCCGCTCAGCACCTAAGGTGCCCCTACCTCAGTGCACCGAAAGTCACCGTCCCGTGGCGGTAGGCCCGTGCCGGCCGCAGTGTTTCCGGTGCCACCAACTCTGTGCAACGCAAGTCATGGACCCTTTCTGATTGAGTCCCGTGAAATGCCAGGCGGACGCAGTCATGTCACCTCCGGCAGTGGGGAAGAACCGGGACAAGTAGCGTTATCGTCCCCCCCTTTATACGTACGCCGAGTGGGCTGGGTCAGCGTACGCCAGGCCAGCGTATGGGTGTGAATAATTATCCCTGGGCTCTGGGCGTGATTAATTTCTGGGCTGGACAGGAAACCAACTGATGCGTGTGTCTCTGTTGCAGTGTCTGCGCCACACGGCCCGCAATCGACAACGTTGCAATGTTGCATGCACCCGGAGGGCGGCCGCGCACGAAGGTATTGTACAAGGAGCGCAAGGCCGCTCGGGCTCTTGGCTCATGCATGCCAACTGTTGTGTGTGCATCGCTATTGGTGCACCATAAGCCTAAGGCCTAACCCCAATTGCAGCGTGAAAGCCACATCACATTTCCAGGATGCAAGCAGTAGTCAGACAAACATTAGGGATGCAAGCTCCTTTGTCGCAATACATAAGGCGGAAGGACATCTGCACCTCCGACCTTGGTCTTGCATGCGGCAGGCACCCCATGAGAGAAATACTATAGCAGATGATGACGACTCCCACACTACGCACAGCGCTAATGATAGACCAACGTATCCACACCCCACACACAGAAGTCCTTGCTCGAGGTACTCTTGCATGGAATGCCCTTGACACTTATGTACACAACAACCCATACGGCCAAACGTTGCACACACATACGACTCATTGCTCCGAGCTGTGGCATATCATCCACATAACTGCCGCAGGTCAGAAGAGTGCCGGTTCTACGAGAGCCACCAACGCAATGGCAGAACATCCCGGGCGCATGCACCACGCCTGTCCGAAGGCGCGCCAAAGGCAAGCCCGTCTGCGCCCGTCCGCGCACGACCGGGCCCAGGGACCATGACCCCTGGTCAAAGCGCGACATATTGTATTAGCTACTCCTCCAACCAATTACTGACTTACCGACCTCTAACTCACAAAAGCTGCACTCTGTTAGTAATGGAAAATAGGGAGGAAATTTGCCTGGGCTGCGGTTTCTCAGGGACTACCTTCCCCCTTTTATCAACCCCTAAGGGCGAAGCTACCACATTAAACAAACCATCCCCACTCACTATAAACACATTTTCTTTCCTCAGCATAAACTGCCGCTCTCTTGCAAAACACAATGCCGACATTTTTGATCTGTTGTCGAATGACAAACCGGACGCTCTGTTCCTCACTGAAACATGGCTGCACGAAAGCTCCGGCCCTGACGTCGCTGCTGCCCTGCCCCCTACCTATGCGATAGTCAGGAAAGACAGGGGCCAAAAAACTGGGGGAGGCATAGCCATCATATTTAAAAGCTTTATCAGTGTAAATTTGAGCCTCTGACCTCTATGGACTGTGAGGCGGCCACATTTAAATTAGCCATTACTTCGAAATTTACCCTCTCTGGCATACTGGTGTATCGTCCCCCCGGGCCTTCGGCCTCTTGGGCTGCTTCCTTTCCCAGTCTAATAAATTCAATAATTATGAGCACTGCCAATTTCTCAATTCTGGGTGACTTGAATCTTCATCTGGATGACCCTACATGCAAAAGCAGTACCAATTTCATCTCCGACTTGGCAGCAATGAACATTCATCTGCACAATTCAGGCCCCACACATAAGGCTGGCCATCTTTTGGACCCCATTTTGTCCAATTTACCCAGTATCTATTGCCCCCCAGCACTCCCCCTCTGCTGGTCTGACCACTTTATTGTCAGGTTTAGTCTGACTTCTTCTGACAATGCTGTTACTACCCCTCCTATTCTAAAGACATTAACAAGAGATTGGAAAAAATTGGTTATAATTGCCCTGAACAAAATTCTATGCACTACCACACCCATTTCCCAACAAAGGGTAATTATGCTTTCTGACACTGTTCAAAAATGGCTTCTCGATGCCATAGATACATGTCTCCCTCTCTCCAAAAAAAAGGCCAACAACCATCGCCCGCCTGCGCCATGGTTTACTGACACCCTAAAAGTGGAAAAATCTAAATGTAAAGTATTGGAACGCAGATGGCGTAGAGACTATGCCCCTGAATCAAAATTAACTTATAAAATGGCAAAAAAAAACTACCATAATCTCTGTAAACTTGCTCGCGCTGAATTTGTTTCAACCACTATTTCTGCTGCATTAAACTGCTCCAAAACACTATTTAACATAGTGAAGGAGCTGGCTGGCTCTGCCACTCTAAACAGCCCCCCTCCACTAAATAAACGAAAATGCGAGGAACTCGCCTCTTTCTTCGTCCAAAAAGTCGAGAAAATTCACTCTGATATAGGGTGTAATGGGCGTGACAACCCCCTTTCCTCGCAACCTGCGTATTCCTCCCAATTTGTTTTCACACTGCGCACATTGGACTCTGCTCATCCTGACCTGGATATGTCGCAATATACCCCCTCTTACAACCTGGAGATATGGTCCCCTCTCACTTTAACTTCTTTTAAAAAGATCCTTGGAAGTATCAAATCAGGATCACCTAAGGACCCCTTGCCTTTTTCAGTGCTCAAGCAGCTAGAGCCACCTTCCCTGCTTGCCATCATGGATCTTCTAAATGCCTCCTTAAAAGAGGCTATAGTTCCACATGATTGGAAGCATGCTATGGTGGTCCCACTTCTTAAAAAGGCCAACGCTGACCCTGACTTATCATCCAACTATCGACCTATCTCTTTGCTGCCGGCCTTTTCCAAAATTTGGGAGAAACACATACATTCCCAACTCACTAAATTTGTTGAAGACCAAAAGCTTCTCCACCATTCCCAATCCGGTTTTAGAGCCGGTTTTTCTACCAAGACCACCTTACTAGGAGTAACGGAAAGGCTACGACACCATTTGGATGCTGGCGACACGGTCGCTCTCATCCTGCTTGACCTTAGTGCGGCATTCGACACGGTATGCCACATCACACTAGTAAATACGCTCAGCTCTCTTGGCATTGGCGGCTCAGCCCTGAATTGGCTCATCTCTTTTCTCTCTGACCGCACGTTTCAAATCTTTTCTTCCATTGCTAGTTCTGACTCTCATTCTCTACCTTATGGGTGCCCCAGGGCTCCATCCTCAGCCCCCTACTTTTTAATTTATATGTTAGACCTTTGGCCAACGTCGCGGACGCAGCTGGGCTGTCCCTGTTCACCTATGCTGACGACTCCCAAATTATCTTTTCTCTCTCCACGAATAAAGCAGCCGGGCCCTCCCAGCTTCAGCTGGGCCTGGGAAAAATTGCATCCTGGATGCAGACCAATTACCTCAAATTAAATGGAGAGAAAACGGAGGTTCTGGTCTTGGGCAAAAATAAAGATCTTTGTGGCCCACAACACTGGCCTAGTGTGATGGGTGCTCTTCCCCGCCCCTCTAGTAAAGTCTGCAACCTAGGCGTCATCATTGACGACCAACTCTCTATGCATCATCAGACAGTCAAGGTAGCAGCCACCTGCTTCACCATCTTGAAGTGGCTAAGAAAGATCATTTGGATGCTGCCAGAGTACACGCAGAAAACAGTGGTCCAGGTCCTTATCACCTCGAGACTGGACTACTGTAATGTCCTCTACCTCGGTTCTAACAAGACGGTGACGCGCAGGCTTCAGCTGGTCCAGAACTCTGCCGCACGACTACTTTGCAGGGTACCTAGAACGACCTCGGTCTCTGGCCACTTGAGAGACCTGCACTGGCTCAGGGTGGAGAACCGTATTAAGTTCAAAGCCCTGAGCTACATGTTTAAAATTAAAACTGGTGTTGCCCCCAAATATCTTCAAGCCATGGTCAACCCTTACATGCCCTCTAGGTGCCTCCGCTCATCTACTCAAGGGAACTTTACTGTGCCTAGAATAAAGTTATCCCGGATAGGAGGAAGGTCCTTTTCCTACCTCGGCCCCTTGTTATGGAACTCACTTCCTAAAGCCATCCGTAACGAAACGGCATACATCCAGTTTCGGAAATCTTTGAAGACTTGGCTCTTCAGCCAGTAATTTTAGCTGCCTTTTGTTCTTTTGTCTCACTTCGGCGCCGGGAAACCCTTTTTGGGTAGCTGTTGCGCCTTACAAGTTTAATAAATAAAATAATAATAAAATAACTGTACCATGACCGAATGCTGCCTGTTAGTGTCTGATGCATTGGTCTGCATGTTGTGGCCCTTGTCTTGCCCGTACTGACACGCACATGGCAATAAAGTCTATGCAACTTCACTAGTGTACAACTGTGATGAGTGTTGATTTGAATGACTAATCGTGTGCCTCAATGAGCATTGTCCGTACACAGGGATGGACTGACTGACGCATTTCACTTAGGGGTGAGTCCCTATTGCCAGCACCACCTCTGTGAGCCAGACATAGTGGTTGGGATAGTTGCTGATAGACCTGTGCTCTTACGTGTCTTCAGCTATGTGAGTATGGTGTCCACATTCTTGCCATGTAGATCAATGTGATCCATCACTACAGGCTGTGTCCACCCAGTTGAGTGTGAGTAGGTATGCGAAGAGATGTTCTGTTGTCAAATGTGATGGGGTACACTACTTTAGGCCTGCCAACGACTTTGACATTTCATACCCATCCCTATTACTAACATTGCGTGGGGCAAAGTTGAGGATTTGCACGATTGTTGTTTCAGAGCAATGAGGCCACAGCTAGTGCACACATTCCCAGTCATCTCACTTCCTATGTGTGTCACGGTCAAACATGCGCATTGCTTTTATTTCCCAGGGTGTACCTATTTGGGCAATCAATGTCCTTACATTCATCCACACTTTCATACTTGATCGATTATGGACATGACACATCTGTGTGAATTTGAATGATTTATTCACATTCGGTGGGGTATCGGAGCTGGAGCAGTACATGGCCATGCAAACCCCACATTACATTGTAGCCCTGTGGAGGGCCAGCCAGAGTCATTTAGGGATTGACAAGTACATCGGAAGGGGAAGAGTACAGTCCGCAGTCTGATTGCTGTGTCATTGGTAAGCAAACAAAATATGGCAGTCCATGTCGAGGTCCAGGGTGAGTGTCGCAGGGTGTTTCGGGGGACAGCGGGAGGTGTTGTTACAGGGCATGATGCAGAGGGCAGAACCAAGCTGAAACAGGGCATATGGTGGAGAAGAATGCTACTGGCTCCTTCTTACTACAAAGGTGGAATCACCCGCATCTTCGTCCACTATGTCATCTGTCTGACATGTGGGTGCTGATGTTTGGTCTGCAGCACTGTGTGCCACTGACACATCAGGGGCCGGAGATGTGTTTGTAGAAGTACCAGCAGCATTCATCAGCAACTGCCTTAGTGGCAGTAATGCGATGATGAGGATCTGCAGGGCATGGAAGATCCCAACAACTTTTCGCTGGTGTGCATCCGTGGCAGCCATTATTTCTGCATGCATCCGCTCCATGTTCTCCATTATCCTCAGCATCTGTGCCAACTCTCGGCTGACATCAATGAGGCCACTCTGACTGGACAGTTGTTCTCCTTTCAGAGTCATGACTCCAGCGATGTCGGGCATGGATTGTTGGACATCATGGAGCAAACTGTGGGTGGCCGTTAGGGTGTGTAAGTGGTCCCTGATGGGACTTAGACACCCACATATGTCATCTAGTTTGGCTGCCATGAGGTTGAACCCCACCCGCACCTGTTCAGCCACCTCCTTCTGGCAGTCTAACACATGGTCTTGCAATGCAATGTGTTCTTCGGTGAGGTGCTGGGAGGCAGGCGTGGTGGTGGGTGCTTCCTGCTGTGTGGTCTGTGCATGGGGTGGGGTCTCCTCGATGCAGCTGGGTTGCCCTGCTCCTGGAGGTGGGTTGCCGTAGCTGTCCATGAGCTGTTGTAGGGCGTCGGTGTCGAAGGTGTGGCGGTCCTCTCCATCATCACTGATGAGTTGTCTGGTCTGCTCTGCAGGAGGTGTTGATTGTCCCTCTGCAATGTGAAGGGGAGATGCATTTTAACATTGTGTTGACATGTATGTTGACGCATTGTTCAAGTTTACATACAGACTGCATGACAATGTACATTGTGACTGTTTAGGAGGAGCTGACTATTTGATGCGGGACAGTGGACATTTGAACTACATCACAGATGTGAGGTTGTACATGTACATTATCATCTCACAGTTTCCTGCTATGCCAGATGTGATTGGCCGGTTTCTACACACAAGCGGAACTAGTTGTGACCTCTGTTCTGTAGTGAGAGTGTTGCACTTTGTACCACATTGTCGTCAATGATGTTGTGCTCTTATTGCTATGTGTGTGTGCTGCATTGTGGGAGAGTCGCCCCTGCAGCTGTGATTTTGCTGCCCCTTATCCCTTTGAGGCGGTGTGCCTTTGACTTCTGTGCTTCTACAGTGCTGAGATGTTGCAGACTTGGCTAATTTTGGCTCGAGTTCGGATTTTGGACTCTTGGGCATGGTTTATCCGCGGATGTGTTGTTGACGTCAGGGGTTGTTTGTGCACGTGGATGTGTCAGAGTGTGACCTGCTCCTTTCCGGATGTGTTCCACACTCAGCCACCTCAGTGTCGTGGCGTGCACCATGTCATGATAATTGGACTGCAGCCATGCAGTGTCACTTGCATTGTCAGTGTGGCTCACAGACATGCAGCTTTGCTGGTTTTGACACGTGTGCATGCGTTGGTTGTGAGATTGGTGCTGTGTGGGGAGGGACCCCTAAGTGCCCATAGTGGACGGGGGCCTACTTGCTGTTTGTATGTGTGCTGCAGTGTGCCAAGGGGATCAGGGACATGATCCAGAGTCATTGTGGGTGTGCAGTGTGCTGTACTTAATTGTGCATGTGTGCCATTGTGCCCATCTATCCCCGTCCCCCCAGTCCCTGTTCGGTACTCACCCTGGTGCTGTTGTGTCAGGTCATGTCCAGCAGTGTCCGGACCCCCAACTCCTGCCACCGTCTCCCCACTGATGACTGTGGCCACTATTTCCTCCATCTCATCCAGCTCCTGGTGTTCCGCTGGACTGCCACCTCCAGTCTGCATTGCTGCCTGATGGTTGTCAGCGAGTTTCTTCTTGGTTTTGCGCTTCGCATTATTACAGCGCCTCTTGACCTCTCCAATTGTCCTCCTCCTCACTCCGACTGCATTCACCTTGTCCTGGATGGACTGCCATGTTGCATTTTTATTTGCCAATGACACGTTGGAGGTGACGAACAGTTGTTGGTGATGTTCTATCACCTCCGTGATGATGATCCTGTTTTCCTGCGGACTGAACCTCGTCTTCCTCGTCTTCTTCTCCTTGCCCTTCCATGACCCAGAGGTCCCAGGCTGTTCCTCCTGGGGACTTGTGGGGTTCTGGTCATCCTCTGTACTTGCTCCGGCTTCCTCCATGGTGCTACGCAGTTTTAATTATTTTGTTTGTGTGTTTTCGGTGCTTTTATAGTGCATTTTCCCGCATGACGCGTGGGAATTGCAGGCCTGTCGCTGGTTATCGCAGATTTTTTATCGCGGTTGTCCACATCGCAACTTTTTTCGCATTCGTGTTTCGCGGTTTTTTGCCGTCACGGTAATTGTATCGCGGTCATTTGACGCGTTAGCGTGTGACTATCGCATGGTACTGCCGTGCTGAGAATAAAACGTTAACACAGCGTTATTTTCCCGCGATGGACTGCGATGTGCAAAGTTGCGTTAAGCTAATTTTGCAATAATTATCACACGTTCTTGAGAATATCCCCCGTAGTGTTTTGTTTCTTCTCTTATTTCTCATCCAATTCCCCTTCCCTTTGGGAAGCCCTGCCAGTGGATTGTGTTTTATCACAGCACTGAGAGGTGTTCCAAGAGGTATTGGGAGCATACATCGTTCATCGCCCCTGCAGACATCCTGAGATTTCAGGTGAGTGGTCACGCCACGTCCTTACACAGCCAAGCACCATCCATGCACACTGTCAACCAAGCACCATACCCGTACACCGCCAGTCAAGCACCATCCATGCACACCCTAATCCAAGCTCCAGTCCACATACACCACCAGCCAAGCGGCACTCCACACACACCACCAGGCAAGCATCAATCTGCACACACCGTCATCAAGCACGAGTCCACACACACCATTAGCCAAGTGCAAGTCCACACACACCACCAGCAAAATGCCAGCCAAAGGTCAGTACACGCAGTCCGTTAGCCAAACTCCGGTTCACACACACACACAAACATTCCTTTGTTTCCAGTGGTTTTTTGCCCCCGCTTGGGGGCAGATGAGAACAAAAATAACACTGAAACAGCCAAAATGTGTGCCTTAAAAAAAGCGAAGCGATACCTGCCTATGGGGCTTCTCCCTGACTTGCCCATAAACATATCCCTGGTGCTTAGTGGGCTTTCTGCCACCCCAGGGAGGGGCAGATAAAGGACTATTGCCCCAGTATGCTTCCCAGGGGGCAGAAGGACTGTGTCAATTTGTTTTGGGGGGTGGGGGCATTAGCATGACCATTCTGAGCAGGCCCCACCGCTACATATAAAAGAAACAAAATAACCCCTTGTGGCTAGTGGGCTTTCTGCCCCCCAGGGGCAGATCAGGGGCTATTGCCCCCATCTGCCTCCCAGGGGAGGCAGGAAGACTGTGGCTAATTGTTTTGGGGGGTGGGGGCATTGACATGCCCTTTCTGGGCAGCCCCCACCACTATGTATAATAAGAAACATAATCCTTGGTGCATCCTGGGCCTCCCCCACCCCTACGTATAATAAAAACAATCCCTGCTGCCTAGTGGGCTTTCTGCCCCCCGGGGGGGGCAGATAAGGGACTATTGCCCCAGGGGGCAGAAAGACTGTGTCAAATATTTCTGGGGGTGGGGGCATTGGCATGTCCATTCTCACGTAGTGGAGCGGTGTGGTGCAGCGGCCAGGGCAGCTGACTTCGGAGCACAGGGCTCACGGTTCGATCCCCGGCGGCAGCTCAGCACCATGTGACTCTGGGCAATAGCTCACTTAATTTCCACGACGGCCCCCAGCGCCTTGAGACCCATAAGGGTGAGTAGTTCGCGCTTTACAAATACGGATTTTATTTACATTTACATTCTGGACAGCCCCCAGCCCTACATTTAACCCCTTGACCGCGATCGGTATTCCGCTCGTGTGTTGGACATTCCGATCGCGGGTGTGGTCGTGACGAGCTCAGCTCGTCATGCGCACAGCGCTACCCCGCAGCATGACGAGCTGAGCTCGTCACGAGCATCGAAGGGGTTAAAAAAACAACATAATCCCTGGTGTCTAGTGAGCTTTCTGACCCCCTGGGGGGGGGGAGATCAGGGGCTATTGCACCCATCTGCGTCCTGGGGAGGTAGAAAGATTGAGGCTAATCTTTTTGGGGAGTGGGGGCATTGGCATGCCCTTTCTGGGCAGCCCCCACCCCTATGTATAATAAGAAACATAATCGCTGGTGCTTCTTTCTGGCCCCCAGGGGGACAGAAAGACTGAATTTTGGGGGAAACATTGGGGGGTAGCAAAAGCCCTTGCCCAAGGGTCCGCTCCCCCCTCCCTGGTGTCTGGTAGTGGATCCCTGCTTGGAGATTGCCTTCCTGTGGCGATCTCTAAGCAGGGATCCACTAGGGAGTGTCAAAAGCACACACCGATTCTCCTCTTTCCAACGATACATCTCCCATCTGCCTATGTGCTCGGGGGGCTGAGATATCCCCCCGAGCATGTAGGCAGTGAAACTGAAACGAACCGATCAGTTCATTTCAGTTTCGGTTTCTGTGAAATGACGTCAGCGCGCTGTGCGCGCTGATTGTCATTTCACTAAAACAATCAAAACAGCCTTGGGAGCTGGGGAAGCTCTTCCCAAGCTTACGAGGCTGTTTTGGTTGAAAGAAATCCTCTGGTTCTCGCACTAAAGGGATTTCCAGCGCCATGTGCGCGGACTGCCGGGAGACATCCGACGCAGACGAGCACCGTGGCGTCGGACGTCTCCCGGCCATTCGACGCACGGAAGGGGTTAATTTACGGTATCACTGGAGTATTGTGGAACTTCAACAGGACCAACTGTCCAGATATCACTATAATTTTAAGCTTAATTTCTCTATAACAGCTGAACAGATTGATGCCAACTCGCAAAAGCACGCATTGTGAGTAAAGATCTAAGTTTGGAGTAATTCTGTATAGCTGTTTTTTATGGTTTGCTTCCCAAAATTCCTATGGGAAATCGAATGGGCAAAATCTTTTATTGGGAACCCCCCTTTTCCTTACCCTCACTTGACGGATCACCCATAAACTCTGACCTAATCATAACTACAGTGGCAGTTACCATTGTGTCTTTATAGGCAGGGCAGAGTTTCCAGAGGAAGAGCATTTTAGTAGCGATAAAAACGTTATCGCAATTTGACAAATCTTTATAAAGCATTCCAAAAAGACACCTTTGTCTTTGTGCCACAGAGTTTGGCCTCTGGCCACACCCTGCGACAAACACTCTGCTGGGCACGGCTTTTGCCATGTGCCTTGGCAGTTGGCCGTAGAGCGTCTAATCCTTCATTGGCAGCCAGCCCCCTGCTGTGCAAGGCTGGCTGCAGGGCCTGGCCTATATTGAGGCGTTGCACCCAACACATCTGTGGGAGGCTAACCCCCACTGCATACAGCCTTCGGGCATGCAGAGCGGTCTGTCAGAGGCCAGGTCCTTCAGCCAAACCCCCACTCTCATCCACCTGCTGACACCCAACATACATTTCGTTTTCTTTTTTATTGTAATTTGTTTTCGGATACTGCGGTACTCCTGTGGTACCCTCAGGACAATCTTCACACCCATTGTAGCGTTGTACCATGCAAGCTTCCCCAAGAAAGCTTGCATGGCACTGTGGTACCATGAATGTGAAGCTTGAGTGGCAGGTATTGCAGGACCTAAAGGGAGGGCTGAGCTGGGTGCCACAAAAGTAACGTGGTAGCTGCTGGACAAACAAAATTGGCAATTGGAGGGGGCCCTCTGGGTCCCTTCAACAAGTGCTTAGGGGTCTCGGTGTCCCTACCCTTGCCCCTTAAACTCTATTTTTTAAACATTTTCAGGATATCATGACTAACTTTCGAGTCCTGTAATGGTGGCTGCAACATTTTCTTCTTGGTTGCAGCCAGCCAATCATGTCACCCAGACCCGAAAAAACTGGCTCTAGGGTAGCAAAATGGCTGCTGGGGGAAAAAAACTACCTCGGTCAATCAAAAGGCCCATTTTTCTAAATGTTTGGTACAGCAGGGCTCCTGCAGGATATTTCAAGCCCAGCACCTCTTTGAACACCAATTTCTCAAAAATAGCTGAATAGATTTACACTAAATTACAAAAATTTGATGAACCTTCACAAACTTTCCATGAAAAAGGTTAGCCAACTCAGCTCCTCCGTGAACAGTTTTGAGGTGGTCTGCCAAGTGGGTCTGAGAAAAAGGAGGGGGAGTCCCAAAATGCATTTTCCCCATGCAATTTCCCAATGGAAAATTCAACAGCGCACAATCAACATGGCTGAATGGAATTCCACCAATTTGAGAAGAAAGCTAGATCTTTACAGAGAAAGCATGCTTTTTGTGATTTGGTTTAAATAAATTCAGGAGTTTGTGAGAAATTAAGGTTTAAGATTTATCTATACGTAGTGACATGGTATCACTGCTGAACTACCGCACAGTACTATGGTTCTATGACCTCAAAAACGCAATCTTATTAGCTGGCTGCAACATGAAGACAACAGTGTAGCTGCCGTTTTATAACTCGGGATGTCGGTCCCTTTGTTGCAGAAAACAGATACAAATAATAGCTGGGGCACGACTTATAGTTTATTCAGTTAACTCTATCTGGTCAACTTCTGTGTTTTTCTGAGTTTAAAATGTAACATTTTTAACTGACATTCTCACCTAACTATAACACCACTTTAATCTTAGTTTAGATGGATTTCTTTTTTTTAATATGAAACAAGATATAATAACCATACCTAACTATAACATCATTCATTTTAACCTTTGCTTTTTAAGTGAATGTATATGTGTGAGTGTGTGTGTATATATACACACACACATATATATTCCTAATATATATACCCACCGGAGGGTAAGAATTGACTTTAGAGCAGCTACAAACTCCAAAATGCAATGTGGAAAGAACTACTCACCTGCATGACTCACCGGAGGGTGATTGAATTCATTAGCATATTCTTAAAGCTGTGTTTGTAGTGCATCTGCGTAACTGCTGTCGCCTTATGATTAAGGAGCTGGGGGCTTCGAAATGCGTCAAGCCGACATAATGGATCAGAATGGAATCTGCTGGTTCCCCAAAGAATAAAGTATTCGGTGGAATGAACTGTTGTTGAGTGCGTCCTTACTTTCAGGACAAACATGGAGACATAAATAAACGGCAGTCCGGCCGTTGAGGATCGCACCACTCTTTGAACAAAAAAAATGGGGCCGCGTGCTGGAAACTGTGCCAAGCCTGAAAGCGGAGCGGCAGTCTCTCTAATTATAACCGAGCAAGTTGCATTCTGAGGCTCACTGGAGGGCTGAAAATATGTATAATTAAGACTACAGCTATGCAGAACTCACCGGAGGGTAAGAATTGACTTTAGAGCAACTACAAACTCCAAAATGCAATGCGGAAAGAACTACTCACCTGCGTGACTCACCGAAGGGTGATTGAATTCATTAGCATATCCTTAAAGCTGTGTTTGTAGTGCATCTGGGTAACTGCTGTCAGCTTATGATTAAGGAGCTGGGGGCTCCGAAACGCGTCAAGCAGACATAATGGATCAGAATGGAATCTGCCGGTTCCCCTAAGAATAGGGGGGCTTATTTATGAGCCCTTGCGTCACTTTTGCGCCGCCGGTGCGTCACTTTTTGTGACACACCAGCGGCGTAAAAAATGCACCATGTTGCGTCATATTTACAAAGTGACGCATCTAGGTAGATGCGTCACTTTGTAAACCCTTGCGCCACATTATACCTGCGCCAGGTATAATGTATGCAGGGTGGGCGCCACTTCTAGGACGCAAATGCGTCAATATCTTACGCCTTCCTCACAGCAGGCGTAAGACTGACGCAGTCACATTTGAAATGGGACTTGCCCATGTGAAATGACCCATTGCTGAAGTTGCGTCACTTTTGTGACACACTCCAGCAATGCGTCATTTTTGCGCCTACAGATACGTCAGAAATACTGACGTATCTGTAACTCCTTGCGACATGATGCGTCATACTATAAATATGACGCATCCAGCATGTCGCAAGGAGGGCACACTGAAAAGTGACGCATCGCTGTTTTCACGCAGCGATGCGTCACTTTTCATAAATGAGGCCCAAAGTATTCGGTGGAATGAACTGTTGTTGAGTGCGTCCTTACTTTCAGGACAAACATGGAGACATATATATGTGTATATATATATATATATATATATATATATATATATATATATATATATATATATATATATATATATCTATCTATATATTATCTACTGGCGGTCGCCAGTAGATAGTTATAGTTACAACCTATTATCCATAGGAAATCCGCGACATTCTATTTGAAATAACTCTCTTGCCGGTTGACGTATCTTCGCGAAATTTTCAAACTTTGTGGGGCGCTCCGGTCCGCTCCTACCCTGAAAGTCTCGGGGTGATACGTCAAGCGGGGGCCGAGAAAAAGGGGGGTCCCAAAACGCGTTTCCCCATGCATTTTCCCATAGGAAACTTTAGACACGGCTACAGCTCCGAACTGCTGAACGGAATTACACCAAATTTGGCAAAGAGGTAGTTCTTGGTTCAGAAAGAACCCTTTTTGTTAAATGGTGTAAATCCGTTCAGTAGTTGCTGAGAAAATGAAAAGTAAAAAGTTAGTGATATCTAGGGACGAGTAGGGTCCGCGTACCCTCCCGATCACGAGCTGCATGTTAATTGGCTGTCAGCTGGCTGTCAACATTCCGATTCAGGAAATGTTGGCAGCCATTTTGTCCCTCGGTAGAACCGAGGGACAGAAACAAGTGCGCAAAGCGCACAAAGGGGCAGGGTAGAAACACCCTGACCCCCTAGGCTTGCTCAGGGGTCCCACAAGGACCCCCTGGGCAAAAAAAAAAAAAATTTTTTTAAAAATCGGCAGGATGCGCTCAGGGTGCGCGAATCCTGCCGAGAAAATCGAGCGCGGTCTCCCGCGCTCGATGTTAATTGGCCTCCGGGTGGCCCAAGTCCGGGGGCATGGTGGGGGATAACTTAATGTGTGGGGGCCTCAAGGGGCCCCCAAGCCCCGGGGACCGCCACCCCCGGGGCTTTTTTAAAAATGGTGCGGGAGGGCTCTGAGCCCTCCCGCAGCCCCGGAGACCACCACCTCCCGGGGCTTTTTGACATACATTATTAAATCCTGTGTGGGGGCTCCAGCCCCCACACGCCCGGGGACCACCACCTCCCCGGGGCACTAAACATTTTAATATAGGGGTCCGTTACGGACCCCCAGAGCCCCGGGGACCACCACCTCCCCGGGCTGTGTACTGAATGGGAGGGGGCCGCGCGGCCCCCTCCTGGAGCCCTTGATGGCCCTGGGGACCACCACCCCCCAGGGCCGGCTCCTGCAGTGTCCCGGGGTGCCTACCCCCGGGACACTGTAGTTTGCTATGGCAGGACGGGAGCCGCCTCGCGGCTCCCGTCCTGCCATTGCAAACTGCTTTGGATATTGGAAGAGAGAGCAGGGAAACCTGCTCTCTCTTCCAATATCCAAAGCGATTGCTTTTCCACATGGGGAGCAGCATGTCAGCTGCTCCCCATGTGGAACAGCAATGCCGGCTCCCAAGGGACGTGGGGAGCCGGCGGGACTGTGGGGGATTGGGGACCCCCCACAGTCCCCAACGGAGAGGGCCAGCCCCGGGTGATGGGGTCCCCGGGGCAAGTAGTGGCTCGGGAGGGGCCACGCGGCCCCTCTCCCCAAAAAAGAGGAAAATTTAAAAAAAAAAAAAAATGGAAAGGCCGGCCCCGGGAGATGGGGTCCCCGGGGCCTTAAAATGCCCAGAGGAGGGGGGGCCACGCTGCCCCCTCAAAAAATAAATATAGAGGCCATGCCCCGGGGATGGGGTCCCCGGGGCCAATACAGGCCCAGGGAAGGGAGCCACGCGGCCCCTTTCCCGTTTTTTTTTTTAAAGGTAATTTAAAAAAAGGTGTAAGGCCCTGGGGGATGGGGTCCCCAGGGCCCAAAAAAGAAAAAGGAAGGGGGCCACACAGCCCCCTTCAGGGGAGAAGAAAAAAACAAAAAAACGATCGGGCCCGCAGGCCCCGCCCCTTCCTTCACCACTCTGCAAACGCGCCCCTGGCGCGTTTGCAGAGGGGAACGAATTCCCCTTGAATACTGGGGGTCCCTGGGGCCAACTAGCCCACCAGGTACCTCCAGTATGCGCCAGGGGCTGCCTTGCAGAGAGGTGTACAGAGGCCACGCCCTTTTTACACCTCTCTGCAACGCAGCTCTGTGGCGCTTTTGGAGGTATATGGTGGGCTAGTTGGACTCCGGGGACCCTCAGGATTCAAGGGGACTTAATCCCCCAACTTAAAACGCGCCATCGGCGCGCGTTTGCACAGTGGTGAAGGGAGGGCGGGGCTTCAGGTGACATGTGTGCAAACAGGCCCCGTGGCGCGTTTTAAGATGGGGAATTAAATCCCTTCAATCCTGAGGGTCTCTGGGGGCCAACTAGCCCAACAGGTACATCTCGAATGCGCACAGAGCTGCGTTGCAGAGAGGTGTAAAAGGGTGTGGCCTCTCACACGTCTCTGCAACGCAGCCCCTGGCGCATATTGGAGGTTCCTGGTGGTCTAGTTGGCCCCTAGGGACCCTCAGGATTCAAGGGGACTTAATCCCCCAACTTAAAACGCGCCACGGGGCGCGTTTGCAAAGATGTCACCTCAGGCCCCGCCCTCCCTTCACCATTGTGCAAATATTCCTCTAAAATCAGCCGAAATAGGAATTCCGATTTACTCACCTGTTATCAGGAGAGACCTCAGTGCTGCATCTTTCAGCCCAGTACTGATCCTGAAAAGTAATTTTAACCGTACTTACCGGTAACTTGAATTTCCTTCATAGGCTAACATTGACTGGTTTCACTTGGAAATTCTTCTAAGTGTGGAGTTTTGGAACTTTAAAATATTCCTCTAAAATCAGCCGAAATACGAATTCCGATTTACTCACCTGTTATCAGGAGAGACCTCAGTGCTGCATCTTTCAGCCCAGTACTGATCCTGAAAAGTAATTTTAACCGTACTTACCGGTAACTTGAATTTCCTTCATAGGCTAACATTGACTGGTTTCACTTGGAAATTCTTCTAAGTGTTGATTTTTGAAACATACAAATATTCCTCTAAAATCAGCCGAAATCCGAATTCTGATTTACTCACCTGTTATCAGGAGAGACCTCAGTGCTGCATCTTTCAGCCCAGTACTGGTCCTGAAAAGTAATTTTAACCGTACTTACCAGTAACTTATATTTTCTTCCATAGGAATCCATTGTCTGGTTTTCAGCAGAAAACTTTCAAAGTGTCGATTTTCACAAACTACAAATATTCCTTAAAAATCGCCTGTATGACTTAAACGCATTCATTCAACTGTTTACAGGAGATGCACCAGTGCTGGATCCAGGATCCAACACTGAGTAAGAAAAAGTAACGATAACAGTTTTTACCTGCTAAGTGAATTTCCTTCCATAGGATAAAATTGGTGATTCTATGAGAAAAAGTTTCCAAGTGTCAACTTTTAAAATACAATAATATTCCTTAAAAATCACGACTGTAACCAAAACGCTTTTACTCAACTGTTTACAGGAGATGTACCAGGACTGAATCTAGGTTCCAGTCCTGTGGTTAGAAAAGTAATCCTTAAAGTAACTAATTGCATTTAACTAGAAATTCACATTGAGCTGAATGTTGCATTGTGTTTGAAAATGTGTTGCCCATTGCAACAACTGTAACTACTGTACTTAAAAGTCTATTGCCTATCTGCAAAGTATTTAAACTAAAGTAATTCATTAAGAGAAAGTATTTTTTGTAATGTAATGTATAATGTAATTACAATGTAATTTAAAAAATAAAATATGTTAAAAAAAATTGTTTCTAAAAATGTACTAAATCAGTATGAAAAAAATTAATATAACAATTAATACATTTAAAAATTGTCATTTACAAAACCTTTGAAATTCACTAAAAAAAACGTAGGTTTCAGGCACGTTATAGTTAGAAATTAGCATTTAAAAAACCTTTGAAATTCACTGAAAAAACCATAGGTTTCAGACACGTTATAGTTACAAATTAGCATTTAAAAAACCTTTGAAATTCACTGAAAAAACCATAGGTTTCAGACACGTTATAGTTACAAATTAGCATTTAAAAAACCTTTGAAATTCACTGAAAAAACCATAGGTTTTAGGGACAGTTATAGTTACTTGGACATTGCACTCGTACAAAACCCGTGAAATTCCCCCGTTATAGTTAGTTCAGCTAACTATAACTCGCGCCCCGCAATGCACTGCTGATGACGTCACATATTACATCACTCATGACATGGTCAGTGACATCACTGATGACATCACTGATGACATCTCAAATGACATCACTGATGACATCATCCACGTGATAATCTGATGCACCTCCTCACACCCTAATATAACCTTTGATACACCCACTCTAAATTACAGACTGCCATTCGCAAAACCATAGACACTCCAACACCAATAACTACATACCCACTCACTGATTCTTAGGTCTACACACACACATCCACTCACTCACCCGTACAGTCACTCATACTTACGGTCACTCAGTACAGGACTATCATATGCACTCTTACTCCTATATAGACACTCAAACAATGCCACTCATCCATAGAGATACTCACACACCTAGTCAGTCATGCAAATAATTAAACACACTGCCATTTACTCACCTATACAGTTATACACACACCAGCTCACTTACTCATACAAATAGTAGCACATTGTTACGCTCTTATACAATCACTGATACAAGCACACAATCATCCATACAGCCACTATCACAATCACTCACTCTTGCTTATAGCTATTTATATACTCCAACACACATATATACTGCCTTTCACATATGTAGTTACTCACACATGTACCACTGGGACATACATTCACTCACTAACACACTCTTACACACACTTACCCACCCATACAGTCTATCACAGATGCACTCTTGAAACCATCCACCCAGTGAATCACCCACTCACACATCTATGCACAGAGTTGCACACACCCCTCCCACACAAACACTCAGGCACCCATACAGATACTCAGACAAGCATTCAATAACTCATATAGACACTCATTTAGCTATTCACAAACACATGCAGCCACTTACACAGCAACAGACAGACGGATACAGACATACACCCAGTTTAGTCACTAACCCATGCATTCAGTAAGATACGTTAAATCACTCACTTATAGAGTCAGTCACGCACCTACTAAATCATCCATACAGACACTTACACACCCACTCATTCTTCAATACGTCTTTTCCTATATATTTTAAAAATATTTAAACTTTACAGAAACACACAGTCACTGGATGATGTCATCAGTGATGTCATTTGAGATGTCATCAGTGATGTCATCAGTGATGTCACTGACCATGTCATGAGTGATGTAATATGTGACGTCATCAGCAGTGCATTGCGGGGGCGCGAGTTATAGTTAGCTGAACTAACTATAACGGGGGAATTTCACGGGTTTTGTACGAGTGCAATGTCCAAGTAACTATAACTGTCCCTAAAACCTATGGTTTTTTCAGTGAATATATATATATATATATCTATCTATATATATATATATATATATATTTTTCTTATACAGGGCTCCTTCTGCCTTCCTCCGCCCTCTGCAGAGGATCGCTGGTTGTTGGCGGAGCGCGCCAACTTCAGAATTTCTATAATAATGTGAATAAAGCGATCACTCAGAGGTCTGCATACACCAGAAGATGATTTAATCCAGGTTACGCGTTTCGCTTGCACAGCAAGCTTGGTCACACAGTGTTACATGGGAAATGACTTGCAATACATAGGAGTTGTGGAAATCAAGAAAGGACCAAACGTTAGAGTTCTGTATACAACAAAATTGGCATCCATTTTGTAATATGCTATTTCTTCATATAATGTGATAAACCTCTTACTTTACAGCGGTCAAAGAGTATTACCATCATACTTGCTTTACCAAAGTGGTTTAAAATTGGTCCTCTCATTACATCATTGCACTTCCTGTACCATTAAATAATATAAACTTCTGAATACAGCTCAGCCACTGTAGGAATACAAATAAAGTTGATGTAAACAATGTAATTACGGTGGCCATTTTGTAATGGTATAGTACCTACTTTCCACCTTTTGCTGTTAGGGTAGTCCCTGCACATGCTAATAAGTAGATGGTGTTGGTTAATCTAATATTTACAAAATCTACCGAATTAGCAGAAGGTGGTGCCCTAAATAATGTATTCTTTCGATCGGCATAGTGCCGTTACCTAAAAGATAGCTGTATATATCGCAAAGTGCCAGAGGGGCATGGATGATGCCTGTCTAAGCTCTTACAGTATTGGCAAAGTGCCATACGAGACTGACCTCTCATGTAATTCTTACACAACTCCATGTAAAGTGCCGTTCCCCATACATCAGCACTACACCCAATAGTCCACCAAAAATAAAACAAATGTGTCAGTGTCAAGATTAATATAAATAATGTTGTCGTAAGACTGAAGAGAAAAACTAGAAAAGCGTATCTCTTATCTGTCTTGTTGGGCCCTTCACCATATTGATAGAAGAAAAGGGTAGGGGATTACAGTGAGGGTTGGTTCTCAGTTTCCGCCCCTTCCTTTTCTCTTGTAGAAAGAAAGAAAGATAAAAAGAACATTAAAATCCGTGAGCAACCTCATATTGGATTAAAACTTACATACAAGATACAAACAACATAATTGCATGACTGTACAGTTGACAGGAAACTGCACATCAACATAAGGAAGGATGTTCTACTTTATCATTTATCATTACTCATGTAAATGAATACTCATTTCTTCGTCTTGGTTAAGCCCTTCTGGGCTTTTGGTTTGAAGGTTGATTATATACCAAGATTCCTTTTTACGTAGTTGAAGGACTCTATTGCCCCCTCTCTGTGTGCGTTCAATCTGTTCTATCGCAAAGTAAGTCAGAAGGGAGCTGTTGGACAAGTGGTACTCTGCGAAGTGTCTGGCTACAGGATATTGGGGATCCTTATTTGTGATGGCCCTCATATGTTCTAATACTCTTTTCTTTGTTGCTAGGGTAGTGCTGCCTACATATCTTTTCCTACATGGGCATTCAAGGATATAGATGGTAAATATCGTGCCACATGTAAGGAACTGTTTTATGGTTTTATCTCCTGTGGGTGTAGGATAACTTTTCTTCATGGAGCTGTTTCTACAGGCCTTACAATGACCACAGGGAAAGAAGCCTTGAAGATTGATTTGAGTATGTAGGCTGGTATTAGTAATGTCTCCCTTTACTAGGAAATCTCTAAGATTTCTCCCTTTCCTGTATGTTATCTGCGGTCTTTCTTGTAAAGTATGACCTATAATCGGGTCACTAGTGAGGATATTCCAGTTCCTTGTCAATATCTTGGATATTGCCTTTGACTCCTTATTATAAGTGAGAATCACTCTAATCGGGTTGTCGTCCTCAGGGCTGTCTTTTTCTCGAAGGGTTTCCTCTCTGTTTATTTTGCTGATTTTATCTTTCGCTCTATTCAAGACCCAATTAGGATACCCTCTCTCTCGAAATCTTTTCATCATATTCTCTTGTTCGTTCACAAAGCTATCATGAGTACTACAGTTCCTTCTTGCTCTCAGCAGTTCACCAAATGGAATACTCCATTTAAGTGTTTCTGGGTGACTGCTGAGAGCATGGAGGAGGCTGTTTCCTGCCGTTGACTTCCTGTGTAATTTGGTCACCAACTTGTTGTTTTTAACCTCCACCACCACATCCAGAAATTCAAGCTGTTTCTTGCTGATGGTATAGGTGAGTTTAATGTTAGAAGTATTGTTATTAAGGTCTGTAATCATGTCTATAGCACTTTCCTCACTGCCTTTCCATACTACAAAGAGATCATCGATATATCTATACCATTTGATCACCTTGCAGGGTGTGTGGTCTTGTTCGAGTTTTTTGAGGACCTCTTTCTCCCATACCCCCAGGAACAAATTAGCGAAACTGGGGGCAAAGCAAGTACCCATTGCCGGCCCGAGTACCTGCTTAAACATGGCGCCGTTGAATAAAAACATATTGTTCAATAGGCAAAATTTCATAAGTACTAGTAACATTTCTGTATGTTCCAGATAACAGATTTCACGCGTACTTAAATAGTATTTACAACAGAGGACACCAAGGGAATGGTCAATAATGGAATACAATGAATTAACATCCATAACAATCATTTGGAAGTCCTCCTCCCATACAATATCTTTGATTTTAGCCAGGAAATCTTTGGTATCCCTTACATGTGAGGGGAGTTTCTCTACATATTCACGGAGAAAATGATCTATATATTTTGAGATATTTTCTGTGACACAACCAATAGAGGATACGATAGGTCTACCAGGAGGCACGGTAGGGTCCTTATGTATCTTAGGTAACAAGTACAGGATAGGGGTGCTGGGGTAATCACATTTCAGGTAACGGTATTCCTCCCATTGTAAAATCCCTTTATCTTTATACTCGGTGAGAGTATTCCATATGTCAACAATGCTAGCGTTATACTCATTTACATCAGTAGGGACATAAAATCTTGTGTCTGTGAGCTGTTTGGTGGCTTCCATGATGTAAGCTGCCCTGTCCCAAAGTACAATGTTACCACCTTTATCGGCAGGACGGATGATAATGTTCTCGTCCTCTTTCAGGGAATTGATAAATTCCCACTGTTGCTTGGTGAAATTGGTGGGACCACAGTTTCTGTTATATTGGCATTTGCGGAATTTTATAAGATCTTTGGTTGTAGTCTCATGAAAAGCATCAATATTATCATGTGCCATGAGTGGTAAAAAGATGGATTTAGGTCTAAAATCACTTAAAGCAGGATGATCGGTTCTAGGGGTGAATTGTTCTGTACACTGGTCTAGACCCGATTCCAGGTATAAGTCCTGCATTACTGTCAGTGTTTCCCTATCTCTTATGCTAAGGGTTGCGTTGTTCTCTCCACCCGGTCTATTTCCAGGGATTTCTGATGTACCTTTAAGACTATGCCATTTTTTTAATTTCACTTTCCGGACAAATTTAAACATATCTATTCGTGTTTCAGGATAGTTAAAGGAAACGGTAGGGCAGAATGATAATCCTAGGCAAAGTGTACGTTTTTCAAACATGGTAAGAGGTCTGTATGATAGGTTTATGATTGTTTTGTTTACCATAACGTCATCCATCATTTCAGATTCTTTTGGCCCATTTGTCTTGTTCCCATAAGCCGATTTCCTCGTCCTCTGCCTCTTTTGGATTCTTTGTCGTAGGAGTTTCCTCCTTCTCCAGTTTCTTCCAGGTTTCTTCCTCGACCTCTGCCTCGCCCTCTCCCTCGCGTTTTCGTCGGTTGGACAATCCGTGGTATCTCCCTCCTTGTTCTTAACACACGAAACTCGTCTAAAAAAGTCGGTTGAATTCTTTGGCCTTGTTCTCTCATTGTGTGTGGCGTTTGTATTTGGCGTTCTTCCGCTTCCACATCACTACTTGTCACGGAATCCGTTCCGCTCATGTTCTCTGTTTCACTTTCCAGGGGTTCACCCAGTGATAGCTTTTCATACAGATGGTCGTACTTATGTGAGTAGGTAAGTATTCGACCACTCTCACAGTCTATGCAGTCGCGATGGAGTTTGCGCTGCTTCCGTATCTTAATGTCTTCTTCATAAGTTTTTAATCTCAATTTCAGGTCATCAACAAATTTCTTTATTATCTCTTGTTCTTTATGATTTTTCAGTTCGTCTTCCAATGTTTTAAGTTCCTGCAACAGTGAAGCCCTATCTTCCCAAGCGTATTTAACCAGAATGGTTAACATTTGTTTAGAGCTTCTCGCCGAATTTGCTGACCACTCTTCAAGCATTTTAGGATTGGGGATTCATACGAGGGAGTAATGTAAATTCGTAATCCTCTGGGTACCATATCTTTTTCTATATAATCTTGTAATGAAATAGCCTCCCACCATTTAGATATTTCTGACTTTTTAATTTTTTCTAATCTCCTGAGTTTATCTTGTAAAGTGGTATCTTTGGGTTTTGATTCCGTCCTCGCTTGTCCTTTATTCGGTGCTCTGGCAAAGAGATTGAGGGCAGCTGCCCTTCTTTCTGATTCTTCTTCCATGTTGATGATATCCTTTCCTGTCCGTACACTTCGTGCAGCAAAGATGTGGACTACGTGTACAAAACTGGCAGTGTCCTGGAGCATGCACCTCCCCTCACCACAGTGTGAGGTTCCTGCGGCCTGAGGTGTCGTAAGTTATAATCACAGCGTGCTGTATTAATATGCACGATCTATGTTTAGTATTCCTAAAAATATATACAAACAGAGTTGGATGGGAGAAGTCTTTCAATATTCAGTTTGTTGCTTTGTACTTTGTGAGGTTCCGTTTATGAATTTAGGTAGGGAAAGAAGGTGGGTACTCATGAAAAAGTCATTAATTCTAATATTAAGAATAATGCTGAAAATACCCGCTGACAAGCACCACGGTGTGGCGTTTTATAATCTTACTGTAATGTCTCAGATAGGCAGGATGCCTGCTGGTCAGTCCCACTTTGTGTCCGATCTTCGCACCAAAATCTTTTTGAGCAGTTTTTTAAGCAGTTTCTTTTAATAAGATACACACGGTGCCTTTTACCGGGGCCGTTTCCCGCTGTTTCAGCCCAGAGTTTCTCTCCTATTTTGCCCGCTTTGCAGGCTCCGTGTCCTGCCACAGACAGGGCGGAAGGTGAGAAGGACACACGTCCTTCGACCCATCTCTTTCCCCCTCCCCGTACCCCCGGGCAGCCCCACACGGAGTTCTTACCTGCAAGTTGTCTTGTATAACGGGGCCGTTCGGAAACTCCTCTGCTGTAATTTCACCAGTTTCTGCTAGCCGTATCGTTGTTTCTATCGGCTCGATCACTGTGATTCGTTTTCCTGCAATCGCCGTCAGTTAGTTATGCACGAATACATCAGCGCGATCACTAATTGCCGTAATTTTGCAGTTTCAAGAGCCCAGATGCTTCTCTCTGTTGGTTCGGTCCCCGTAGTTCTTTCTTGACGATCACTCTTTAGTCGAGACGGACATTGTTCCTCAATAAAGTTTTATCGTCACTTCTCCGATCTCCTCTGTTTGTAAAATACCGACACTTCAAGCCGGGCCCTGGAAGGCTCATTCAATGTTTTCTTATACAGTGCTCCTTCTGCCTTCCTCCGCCCTCTGCAGAGGATCGCTGGTTGTTGGCGGAGCGCGCCAACTTCAGAATTTCTATAATAATGTGAATAAAGCGATCACTCAGAGGTCTGCATACACCAGAAGATGATTTAATCCAGGTTACGCGTTTCGCTTGCACAGCAAGCTTGGTCACACAGTGTTACATGGGAAATGACTTGCAATACATAGGAGTTGTGGAAATCAAGAAAGGACCAAACGTTAGAGTTCTGTATACAACAAAATTGGCATCCATTTTGTAATATGCTATTTCTTCATATAATGTGATAAACCTCTTACTTTACAGCGGTCAAAGAGTATTACCATCATACTTGCTTTACCAAAGTGGTTTAAAATTGGTCCTCTCAATACATCATTGCACTTCCTGTACCATTAAATAATATAAACTTCTGAATACAGCTCAGCCACTGTAGGAATACAAATAAAGTTGATGTAAAACAATGTAATTGCGGTGGCCATTTTGTAATGGCATAGTACCTACTTTCCACCTCTTGCTGTTAGGGTAGTCCCTGCACATGCTAATAAGTAGATGGTGTTGGTTAATCTAATATTTACAAAATCTACCGAATTAGCAGAAGGTGGTGCCCTAAATAATGTATTCTTTCGATCGGCATAGTGCCGTTACCTAAAAAGATAGCTGAGAGCAAGAAGGAACTGTAGTACTCATGATAGCTTTGTGAACGAACAAGAGAATATGATGAAAAGATTTCAAGAGAGAGGGTACCCTAATTGGGTCTTGAATAGAGCAAAAGATAAAATCAGCAAAATAAACAGAGAGGAAACCCTTCGAGAAAAAGACAGCCCTGAGGACGACAACCCGATTAGAGTGATTCTCACTTATAATAAGGAGTCGAAGGCAATATCCAAGATATTGACAAGGAACTGGAATATCCTCACTAGTGACCCGATTATAGGTCATACTTTACAAGAAAGACCGCAGATAACATACAGGAAAGGGAGAAATCTTAGAGATTTCCTAGTAAAGGGAGACATTACTAATACCAGCCTACATACTCAAATCAATCTTCAAGGCTTCTTTCCCTGCGGTCATTGTAAGGCCTGTAGAAACAGCTCCATGAAGAAAAGTTATCCTACACCCACAGGAGATAAAACCATAAAACAGTTCCTTACATGTGGCACGATATTTACCATCTATATCCTTGAATGCCCATGTAGGAAAAGATATGTAGGCAGCACTACCCTAGCAACAAAGAAAAGAGTATTAGAACATATGAGGGCCATCACAAATAAGGATCCCCAATATCCTGTAGCCAGACACTTCGCAGAGTACCACTTGTCCAACAGCTCCCTTCTGACTTACTTTACGATAGAACAGATTGAACGCACACAGAGAGGGGGCAATAGAGTCCTTCAACTACGTAAAAAGGAATCTTGGTATATAATCAACCTTCAAACCAAAAGCCCAGAAGGGCTTAACCAAGACGAAGAAATGAGTATTCATTTACATGAGTAATGATAAATGATAAAGTAGAACATCCTTCCTTATGTTGATGTGCAGTTTGCTGTCAACTGTACAGTCATGCAATTATGTTGTTCGTATCTTGTATGTAAGTTTTAATCCAATATGAGATTGCTCACGGATTTTAATGTTCTTTTTATCTTTCTTTCTTTCTACAGGAGAAAAGGAAGGGGCGGAAACTGAGAACCAACCCTCACTGTAATCCCTACCCTTTTCTTCTATCAATATGGTGAAGGGCCCAACAAGACAGATAAGAGATACGCTTTTCTAGTTTTTTCTCTTCAGTCTTACGACAACATTATTTATATTAATCTTGACACTGACACATTTGTTTTATTTTTGGTGGACTATTGGGTGTAGTGCTGATGTATGGGGAACGGCACTTTACATGGAGTTGTGTAAGAATTACATGAGAGGTCAGTCTCGTATGGCACTTTGCCAATACTGTAAGAGCTTAGACAGGCATCATCCATGCCCCCTCTGGCACTTTGCGATATATACAGCTATCTTTTTAGGTAACGGCACTATGCCGATCGAAAGAATACATTATTTAGGGCACCACCTTCTGCTAATTCGGTAGATTTTGTAAATATTAGATTAACCAACACCATCTACTTATTAGCATGTGCAGGGACTACCCTAACAGCAAGAGGTGGAAAGTAGGTACTATACCATTACAAAATGGCCACCGCAATTACATTGTTTACATCAACTTTATTTGTATTCCTACAGTGGCTGAGCTGTATTCAGAAGTTTATATTATTTAATGGTACAGGAAGTGCAATGATGTAATGAGAGGACCAATTTTAAACCACTTTGGTAAAGCAAGTATGATGGTAATACTCTTTGACCGCTGTAAAGTAAGAGGTTTATCACATTATATGAAGAAATAGCTGTTAGACTTGGCACCATTGGCGTGGGTCTCCCTTCCATTTTTTTGCTGTTGCCTCTTATGTTTTGCTGGTTTTAGATGCTTTTGGGCACTGTGCCACTCCTGTTCAGTGCCACAGTGCAAGTGCTCCCTACTGTAAATTGATGTATGGATTAGTGACTCCATGATTGGATGATTGGTTTACTTGTCAGTCCCTAGTACAGTGCACTGAGTGTGCCCAGGGCTTGTAAATCCAATGCTGCTGGTGGGCTTGCAGCACAGGTTGTGCCACCCACAGAAGCAGCTTGTAAAATGTGTCTCAGGCCTGCCATTGCAGAGTCTGTGTGCGGTCTGTGACTGCCATGTCGACTTGGCAAGTGCACCCACTTGCCAGTCCCTAAACCTTCCCTTATCTTCATATCAGACACCCCTAAGGTAGGCCCAAGGGCAGGGTGCATTGTAAGTATAAGGTAGGACATGCCCTGGTGTGTGTGGCATGTCCTAATAGTGAATTACAGCCATTTTCGTTTTTCACTATTGCAAGGCTACCTGTTCTCCATAGGCCAGAATGGGCAGTTTGATTATTACACCTTATAATCCTAACTGACCCAGGGAACATGGTAGAAAAACGAATTTAGTATGCCTGAACTCAGAATGATAAAATACATCTTTTAGTGAAGTTGGTTTTAACATTCTGTGTTTGAAAATACCACTTTTAGAAAGTGGGTATTTTCTTGCCTAAACTTCCAAGCCTGCCTCTGCTAGGTTGTGTATTCCTTGTCTGGAGATTGAGTGACAGGGGCTGGGGGTGGCTACAGGAGACAGGGTGAGTCAGCACAGGGCTGAATAGAAAGATCTGCATCCAGAGTGGAGGGAGGAGTTGCACCTGGGTCTGAATAGGGCTGTGCCTGCCTTCCACAATGCTGGCTCCACCTCCTGCCGGGCGTCTGATGGCTCTGCCCCTCACTCACAAAGGAAAGAAGGAGTCAGAAAAACAAAGTGCTCCAGGACTGACCAGAACTGGTTTTGGACTAGGCAGAGGCCTCTCTGCCTTCAGAGAACAAAGAGAAACTGTGTATAAAAAGGGGACCCAGACCCCTAGGAAATTAGATCACTTCTGGGAAATCAAGAAACCTGTTGCCAAGGAGAAGAACCGGAGAAGCTGAAGGAGGAGTACTGCCCCTGTGCTGTTTTGCTGATTGGGGTTGGCCTGCAGTGGTTGCTTTCTACCAAGGACAGGAGAAAAGACTTTGCTGTGCTTTGTCATCTTGAAGAAGAGAATCTCCAAGGGCTTGAACTAGAGCTTGCCTCCTTCCTGAAGTCTCAGGGATACAAGACTTCACCAACCAGCTCCCCCCCTGCATTCCCTTGCTGGGAATTGAAGTGCCTGCTGTTGTGCTGGGCCTTCTGAGAGACTGCGTGTCGCTGGGAGCTGGAAGCGCGACGCAACAACGAGAAGCGTGTCGCCGCCGCAGCCGCGGTCATCGCATCGCCAAGGAAGCGAGACGCCGCTGCCGCTGTCATCCTCGCATCGCCCGAGCGCGGCTCATCACCGGAGAAGCGGGACGCTGCCACAGAGGTCATCGTCGCATCACCGGAGAAGCGCGTCGCAGGGCCTGTCGCGGCTCCAAAGATCATCGAGTCGCCGCACGGCCGTCGGGCGTGCACGCATCACACCAACGTTGTCACATCGCAACCAAGACGCCATTTTGTCGCATCGTACCGGAGAAGACTATCGCATCGAGGTGCCATCTTGTCGCATCGCACCGGAAAGCAGTAAGAAACCGACGCATCACCTCCCCACACAGTAAGGAAGCGAGCATCAACTCCCCTGCGCAGCAGTAAGTAACCGACGCATCCACTCCCCTGAGTGTAAGGAACCGACGCATCACCTTCCCTGCGACCCTTTTGTTTTCTTTGCGTTACGCATTCAAGGTACATTGAGAGTAAAGTGTCGCATTTACAACTTGAGAGAACTGAACTATTTTATAACCTTTTAAAGTCTATTTTTGAGTACAGTATTGTGGATTTTTGCTACTGGATCTTGTGATAAGTCTATATAAAGATTACTTATTTTTACATAACAACCTGTGTGGTGTCCATCTGTAGTGTTTTCACTGTATTACTGTATGTGTTCCCAAATGCTTTACACACTGCCTCTGAGATAAGCCTGTCTGCTCGTGCCAAGCTACCAGGGGGTGAGCAGGGGTTATTTTAGGAGTGTATCCCCCTTATCCTGACTAGAAGCAAGGGTCCCTATTTGGACAAAGGTGCAAACCATTGCCAACTAGAGACCCCCAGTTCTAACATTGGTGGTCAGCGGTGAGGATTTGGACTTGCATTTGTGATTCATATACAGTGATTGGTGTACACTACTAGTGAGTGCAGACCAATACGCGACCACATACATTTTGAAAGGACTTTTTTTCCTGGGAACCTTTATTTTCACAATGAGCAAAAGAGGATCCATTGCACCTGCAGATATTGAATTTGAAGAATATAGGGTTGATACCTACACTGTGCCAGAGCTCAAAGCCGTTTGTAAAAAGTTTAAAATCTCTATGAGAGGCCTCACCAGGAAGGAGGAGCTTCAAAGGCGCTGAGGGCCTGGTTGGAAGCACGGAATGCCGGTGGGCAGCCCGAGGAGCCTGTGGAGGAGGCAGAGAATTTAGATGAGCAGCTTGAGGGGCCATTAGGCTTACCCGGGAGGAGAGTGCCTTCCAGGGAGGGCAGCAGTGTTTCTCAAAGGGCCTGTCTCCAGAGGAGCTGGAGGACAGGGACAAAAGCAGGATGCATGAAATGGAAATGGCCAAACTGAAACAGGGAAGCCATGATAGCCTTGAGCACAAGAAATTGGAGTTGGAAAGTAAGAGGTTGGCCATGGAAGAAAAAAGGATGCTTTTAGAGCATGAGAGAGTGGTGAGGGAGCTAGAGCTAAAGGCTAGGAGCCTAGAGATCACTCCCTCTGGTGGCAGCACACCTCCAGTGCCTGTAGAAAGTAGAGTATACATCCCCAAGGAGGTTATTAAGGATTTCATGAAGGGGGAGGACATTGGGCAATGGTTTAAAGCATATGAGATCGCCATGACATCACACCGGGTCCCTGAGAAGGATTGGGGAGCGGGGTTGTGGGGCCGCTTTACAGGTGAGGGAAGGGAAACCTTGCTAGCCTTGCCCACAGAGGATCAGATGTCCTATGCCCACCTGAAGGAAGCTTTAGTGGCAAGGTATGGGTTAACTCCAGAGCTTTATAGGCAGAAGTTTAGGAACTGCAAAAAGCTGGAGTCTAGTACCTGGGTGGAGTATGTGTCTTATTTTTGCAGAGCATTGGATGGATGGGTGAAGGGTAGCAAAGTAAATGACTTGCAGGGGTTCTATGATTTAATTGCATGGGAGCACTTGTCCAGTAGTTGTTTTCCAGAGCTACGCCAGCACCTTGTTGACAGTAAGCTGACTAATCCTAGGAAGCTTGCTGAGGAGGCGGACCGCTGGGTCAGTACCCGGGTCCACAAGGGTCTTGTGGGAGACTCCGCCAAAGGTGGGCAGGGTCCCCAGCAGAAGAGTGGGGGACAAGGGTAAACAGAAGGAGTTCCAAAAGGGCCCCAAAGTAAACCCCAAGAGAACCAAGGTAAGGGTTCCCAGCCTCCCACTGAGAAAAGACCATGGGTCCCAACAGATAAGTCTGTTCAGAAGGGGCCCAAAGCATGTTTTAGTTGTGGTCAGGTGGGTCACTTTGAAGGAAGTCCCAAGTGCCCCAATACCGTGACCACTGCACCCACTGGTGCACCACCCCGGCAAATGGCTAGTGTAGCCCTGGGGGAGGAGTTGGGTGCCCAAGGTGGGTGGGGTCCCGCAGAGATGTCCCTGGTCTCTTTAGGAGACAGTGAGATGGTCCCTAGGACCCAGCTGCCTGATAACACTAAAAATACAGGCAGTGGGTGACCATCAATGGCCATAGGGTGGAGGCTCTCAGAGACACCGGGGCCAGTGTGACAGCTGTCAGTTGTCGGCTGGTGTCTGAGGAGCAGGTGGTCCCCAACGTATTCTACCCTGTTGTTGCCGCTGACAACTCAGAGAGCCACTGCAAGGTGGCCCAGGTTCCCTTTGAGTGGGGGGTCTCAGGTATCCTTCAAGTAGCTGTGAGGCCAGCCATGCCTGTTGACTGTCTGCTAGGCAATGATTTGGAGAGCTCCCCTTGGGCGAAGGTGGAGCGGAGGTCTCATTTGGAGATGTTGGGTCTGCCAGAGTGGGCGTGTGTGACCACTCGGTCAATGGCAGCCGGTAAGGGTATTCAGGAGAACCTGGAGCCTGGAAGAAAGGCCCAGGTGCCTGCCTTAAAGAGAGGAGGCGGGGGGCACGGGAAACCGGCCCCGAAGTTCCCACGGTCCAGGAGGAGGCAGACCTTGAGGGGGATGCCCTGGAACCTACAGGGGAACAAGTGGCTGAACTGGGGGACCTGCCTGAGCTGACCCATTGGCAGCAGGAAGGAGGCCCCTCCAGGGAAGAGTTCTGCGAGGAGCAGAAGAAGTGCCCTTCTCTTGAGGGCTTGCGGCAACAGGCTGCAAGCCAGGCAGCAGGTGATCAGTCTGGATCACACTGGATCTACTGGGAGAATGGTCTCCTGTATAGTGAGCCTAAGGTTGCTGAGCCTGGGTCAGCCCATGTGCTGGTGGTACCCCAGCGCATCAGAGCCTTCCTACTGGGTCTGGCTCATGATGTGCCTTTAGCAGGACATTTGGGGCAAGACAAGACCTTTCAAAGGCTTGTCACCCACTTTCATTGGCCCCAAATGCGCAAGAGTTCAGATACTCATTGCAGGACCTGTCAGACTTGCCAGGCAAGTGGTAAGAGTGGGAGGAAGCACAAGGCTCCTCTCCAACCTTTCCCTGTTGTCAGCACCCCCTTTGAGAGGGTGGGTATTGACATTGTGGGGCCTCTGGATCCCAAGACAGCCATGGGCAACAGGTTCATCCTGGTCTTGGTGGACCATGCCACCCGGTACCCGGAAGCCATCCCTCTTCGGACAGTGACGGCCCCCGTGGTGGGACGTGCACTGATGGGGATTTTCTCCCGTGTGGGGTTCCCCAAGGAGGTGGTGTCCGACCGTGGTACCAACTTCATTTCCAAGTATATGAAGTCCCTGTGGCAGGAGTGTGGTGTAACCTATAAGTTCACCACTCCTTACCACCCCCAAGGTAATGGGCTGGTTGAGAGATTCAACCGGACCCTGAAAGGCATGATTATGGGTCTTGAAGAACCCATGAGGCGTAAGTGGGACGTCCTCTTGCCATGCCTGCTCTTTGCTTACAGAGAGGTGCCCCAGAAGTCCTTAGGGTTCAGTCCCTTTGAACTGCTGTACGGCCATCCTGTAAGAGGACCTCTGAGTCTGGTCAAGGAAGGCTGGGAGGAAGCTCCCAGGAAAACTCCCCAGGATGTATTTAGTTACATGCTGGCCTTCAGGAACCACACTCAGGCGTTTCAGACAACACGCTGAGGCGAATCTGGAAGCCAGCCAGGAAGAGATGAAACGTTGGCATGATCAGAATGCCACTCTGATCGAGTTTCAGCCTGGACAAAAGGTTTGGGTCATGGCACCAGTGGAGCCCTGTGCGCTCCAGGATAAGTGGACCGGACCATTTGAGGTGGTGGAGCGCAAGAGTGATGTCACCTACTTGGTGGACTTGCAGTCTCCCAGGAACCCCTTGCGGGTCCTGCATGTGAACCGCCTGAAGCCCCACTTTGAGAGGTCTGAAGTGGGCATGCTCTTAGCAACAGATGCTGGGATGGAAGAGGAGACTGAACCTCTTCCTGACCTCCTGTATGCAAAAGAGCAAGATGGGTCAGTGGATGGTGTGAACCTCTCTCCCACCCTGACCCCTGAGCAGCAGAATGACTGTCGCCAACTGTTGGGGCAGTTTTCTGATCTGTTCTCCCTGACTCCCAGTATCACTGAATGGTGCATCCATGATGTGGACAGTCCTCCTGTGAAGCACAAAACTTACAGAGTGACTGACAGGGTGAGAGCTTGCATCAAGGAGGAGGTCTCCAAGATGTTTGCCTTAGGGGTGATTGAGTCCTCTAACAGCCCTTGGGCCAGCCCAGTGGTCTTGGTCCCAAAGGCTGCCGCGCCTGGTCCCACACCCGAACTCCGGTTCTGTGTGGACTACCGAGGACTCAATTCAGTCACCAGGACTGACGCGCACCCCATCCCCAGAGCTGATGAGCTCATTGATCGGTTAGGGGCTGCCCGGTACCTCAGCACGTTTGATCTAACGTCTGGATACTGGCAGATTGCCTTAACTGATGGGGCCAAAGAGAGGTCAGCATTCTCCACACCAGATGGGCACTACCAATTCCGGGTGATGCCCTTTGGGATGAAGAATGCCCCTGCCACCTTTCAGAGGTTGGTCAACCAGGTGTTGGCTGGGCTGGAGGATTTCAGTGCCGCCTACCTGGATGACATTGCAGTGTTCAGCGCCACTTGGGAGGAACATCTGCACCACCTCTGGGAAGTGTTGAAGGCGCTGCGGAGGGCAGGCCTCACGATCAAGGCGAGTAAGTGCCAGATCGGGCAGGGTTCTGTGGTGTACTTGGGACACCAGGTTGGGAGCGGCCAGGTGGCGCCCCTACAACCCAAGATAGATACCATCCTGGCTTGGGAACCCCCCAAAACACAGACAGAGGTGAGAGCCTTCTTAGGACTCACCGGGTATTACAGGAGGTTTGTCAAGGGGTATGGCAACATTGTTGCACCCTTGACTGAGCTGACTTCCAGGAAGCAGCCCAGGAAAGTGAACTGGACTGATGCCTGCCAAAAGGCTTTTGATGCCCTGAAATCTGCCATGTGCACGGCGCCCGTGCTTCAGGCGCCCAACTTCTCAAGGGAATTCATTGTGCAGACAGATGCTTCAGAGCATGGTGTTGGGGCTGTGCTTTCACAGATGAATGAGGAGGGCCTAGACCAACCTGTAGCCTTTATTAGTAGGAGGTTACTCCCATGGGAACAGAGGTGGAGTGCGATTGAACGTGAGGCATTTGCTGTGGTCTGGGCGCTGAAGAAGTTGAGACCATACTTGTTTGGGACTCACTTCCGGGTTCAGACAGACCACAGGCCCCTCAGATGGTTAATGCAGATGAGGGGTGAGAACCCAAAACTGTTGAGGTGGTCCATTTCCCTACAGGGGATGGACTTCACGGTGGAACACCGCCCTGGTACAGAACACGCCAATGCTGATGGTCTGTCCAGATTTTTCCGCCTTAGTGATGAGAACTCCCAGGAGGAAGGGTAGTTCTCCCCACATTTCAGCTGGAGGGGACACGTGTTAGACTTGGCACCATTGGCGTGGGTCTCCCTTCCATTTTTTTGCTGTTGCCTCTTATGTTTTGCTGGTTTTAGATGCTTTTGGGCACTGTGCCACTGCTGTTCAGTGCCACAGTGCAAGTGCTCCCTACTGTAAATTGATGTATGGATTAGTGACTCCATGATTGGATGATTGGTTTACTTGTCAGTCCCTAGTACAGTGCACTGAGTGTGCCCAGGGCTTGTAAATCCAATGCTGCTGGTGGGCTTGCAGCACTGGTTGTGCCACCCACAGAAGCAGCTTGTAAAATGTGTCTCAGGCCTGCCATTGCAGAGCCTGTGTGCGGTCTGTGACTGCCATGTCGACTTGGCAAGTGCACCCACTTGCCAGTCCCTAAACCTTCCCTTATCTTCATATCAGACACCCCTAAGGTAGGCCCAAGGGCAGGGTGCATTGTAAGTATAAGGTAGGACATGCCCTGGTGTGTGTGGCATGTCCTAATAGTGAATTACAGCCATTTTCGTTTTTCACTATTGCAAGGCTACCTGTTCTCCATAGGCCAGAATGGGCAGTTTGATTATTACACCTTATAATCCTAACTGACGCAGGGAACATGGTAGAAAAACGAATTTAGTATGCCTGAACTCAGAATGATAAAATACATCTTTTAGTGAAGTTGGTTTTAACATTCTGTGTTTGAAAATACCACTTTTAGAAAGTGGGTATTTTCTTGCCTAAACTTCCAAGCCTGCCTCTGCTAGGTTGTGTATTCCTTGTCTGGAGATTGAGTGACAGGGGCTGGGGGTGGCTACAGGAGACAGGGTGAGTCAGCACAGGGCTGAATAGAAAGATCTGCATCCAGAGTGGAGGGAGGAGTTGCACCTGGGTCTGAATAGGGCTGTGCCTGCCTTCCACAATGCTGGCTCCACCTCCTGCGGGTGTCTGATGGCTCTGCCCCTCACTCACAAAGGAAAGAAGGAGTCAGAAAAACAAAGTGCTCCAGGACTGACCAGAACTGGTTTTGGACTAGGCAGAGGCCTCTCTGCCTTCAGAGAACAAAGAGAAACTGTGTATAAAAAGGGGACCCAGACCCCTAGGAAATTAGATCACTTCTGGGAAATCAAGAAACCTGTTGCCAAGGAGAAGAACCGGAGAAGCTGAAGGAGGAGTACTGCCCCTGTGCTGTTTTGCTGATTGGGGTTGGCCTGCAGTGGTTGCTTTCTACCAAGGACAGGAGAAAAGACTTTGCTGTGCTTTGTCATCTTGAAGAAGAGAATCTCCAAGGGCTTGAACTAGAGCTTGCCTCCTGCCTGAAGTCTCAGGGATACAAGACTTCACCAACCAGCTCCCCCCTGCATTCCCTTGCTGGGAATTGAAGTGCCTGCTGTTGTGCTGGGCCTTCTGAGAGACTGCGTGTCGCTGGGAGCTGGAAGCGCGACGCAACAACGAGAAGCGTGTCGCCGCCGCAGCCGCGGTCATCGCATCGCCAAGGAAGCGAGACGCCGCTGCCGCTGTCATCCTCGCATCGCCGCAGCGCGGCGCATCACCGGAGAAGCGGGACGCTGCCACAGAGGTCATCGTCGCATCACCGGAGAAGCGCGTCGCAGGGCCTGTCGCGGCTCCAAAGATCATCGAGTCGCCGCACGGCCGTCGGGCGTGCACGCATCACACCAACGTTGTCACATCGCAACCAAGACGCCATTTTGTCGCATCGTACCGGAGAAGAGTATCGCATCGAGGTGCCATCTTGTCGCATCGCACCGGAAAGCAGTAAGAAACCGACGCATCACCTCCCACACAGTAAGGAAGCGAGCATCAACTCCCCTGCGCAGCAGTAAGGAACCGACGCATCCACTCCCCTGAGTGTAAGGAACCGACGCATCACCTTCCCTGCGACCCTTTTGTTTTCTTTGCGTTACGCATTCAAGGTACATTGAGAGTAAAGTGTCGCATTTACAACTTGAGAGAACTGAACTATTTTATAACCTTTTAAAGTCTATTTTTGAGTACAGTATTGTGGATTTTTGCTATTGGGTCTTGTGATAAGTCTATATAAAGATTACTTATTTTTACATAACAACCTGTGTGGTGTCCATCTGTAGTGTTTTCACTGTATTACTGTATGTGTTCCCAAATGCTTTACACACTGCCTCTGAGATAAGCCTGTCTGCTCGTGCCAAGCTACCAGGGGGTGAGCAGGGGTTATTTTAGGAGTGTATCCCCCTTATCCTGACTAGAAGAAAGGGTCCCTATTTGGACAAAGGTGCAAACCGTTGCCAAATAGAAACCCCCAGTTCTAACAATAGCATATTACAAAATGGATGCCAATTTTGTTGTATACAGAACTCTAACGTTTGGTCCTTTCTTGATTTCCACAACTCCTATGTATTGCAAGTCATTTCCCATGTAACACTGTGTGACCAAGCTTGCTGTGCAAGCGAAACGCGTAACCTGGATTAAATCATCTTCTGGTGTATGCAGACCTCTGAGTGATCGCTTTATTCACATTATTATAGAATATATATATATATATATATATATATATATATATATATATATATATATATATACATATACATATGGCACAGTCCATGTTTTTCTGCAAGTGTGCATATGTATATATATATATATATAATAACTGTCTCACGAAACTGGGCTTTTTTTTTAGATTTTAATCAGACATAATGTACATATATAGAGGGTTTTTTGTTCAGTGGGCTTCATCCCTTGGTCACTAAAATGAAATTCACAATTTGCTTCCGCCCATCTTAGCGTAGAGCATGGAGCAATGGGTTAGCCCTCTTTTTTCATTGGCTCCCATTGACTCTGAGTGACTGCACAAAGCCTATGCATATTGCTCACACCTGCCTAAAAATAGTTCCTTTCTCTTTAGTGACAAAAGTGGCTGAAGTTGTGTTTTTTATTTTATTTTTATATTAACTTTAAATACCAGCTCTTCATATTGCCTGCAATTTGGGTGCCCAGTTAGATGGCGATATATTATTATCCGTTAAAAAACATAGTGTAATGGTATAAAGTGTTTTAATGACATTGTCAGTTTGTAGCTGCCTGAGATTTGTATCCTTATTTAGGTGGTGATGATTTCACAAATAATAAGAATAAATTGCGTAGCGCAAGTCAAAGGCTTACTGTTTGAAAAACGTCACTAATATAACAGCTACACCAGTGATTTCTTTTTATTTAAAAAATGTTATTGCAATCATATGACAGCCCCACCTAGGAGACGGCAAGATTTCTTCTTTTTTCTTGTTCTGGTACATGCATGCAATCAAAAAATAGCCATTACACCGGCCTGATAATGCAGGCCTATTGGCTTTGCCAATTCTTGCTACGATTTTTATGTTTTTTTTATTATGATATTTCTGAACATTTTACCTGGCGAAATAGCTAAAGATTTCTATAGGCCAAACCTCAAAAAGGGCTACCAACGCAGCTATTTTTGCCTTATTTTGTAAAAGGCCATCTTTTGTCTGCAATATTTACAGCACTAGACTCTTCCTTCATCCAAGGCATACCTAAGTAGGCCCGTTTGACGTCCTCGCGTGTAGATTTCATAAAAGCTTCCTACTCCCCCTTGTCTCTTCAGCATCTGGGCCCCAGACGAGGACTCTTGAAACGTTTCTCCTCCGCTTTCATTCTGCTGTAAAACGCTGTTCCACCCAGGAGCCCAGGCCTAATAACCCTTTGTCTCTCTGATGTTATGACATCCCCTCTCGTCCCGATCTCTTCTGCTCTCCTGTGTTTTTCTTCAAATTTACGACTCGGCTCGTGCACCAGCCCTTACTCTCCTCCACCGTGCCTTCTGCTCGTGCTGTCCGCCACACCAACACCCACCCACACCCTGAAATCACCCAGACACCTATGTCTCAGTTTACCGTATGCTCTACAGAAGAGCCATATGTTGCGTAATAAAACCTACAGAAACACAACATTTAAAAAAATGCAAACATTCTTGATGGATGTATGCATGAAGTAAAACATGAAAGGTGAACAAGGACTGCCTCGCTGACATGGATTGAATTAAGGATTATTATTGTATTGGTGGGAAGTCGAGAGGGGGTGTTTGGAGTTTAATGTTATTTACATGACTGTTGTTTCAGAGAAAGTGACTCTCCCAATGGTACACTCGTTGAGTAGCTGTGCGCTATATAAAATGCCTTCATTCATTCATAAGTGTGCAGCCGGGCGCCGTAGCAAGGCCCTCCTGATCCCATCGCACACCTATGACCCCTCATGCTCCACTGGATTTCCCTGCCATGCACCAACAGAAAGCCACACTTTCAACAGCTCATTTTTAGGTCGAGCCTCGAGTAGCACGCAAGCGCTGCTCTGGCGAGACTTTAAGTAGGGGTTTCGAAAGCTGACCACACGCTCGTGCGTCGTGGCCTTTTCGGGCGAGCTAGCGCGCAGGGCCGACATCTGTTTCCAATTATCGTAATTGGAAACAGATGTCTGCCTCTGCGCGTAATCGCAGGCAAAAGGCCATGACGCACGAGCGTCTGGTCAGCTCTGCAGGCTGCCGCGCTCGCTCGCCCCCGCTCCTCTCTTGTTTTCTTTGAGTTCTGAGACTTGTAAGGCTACTCTATAATGTAATGCAGAAGACAACTCCCAGAATTCCGGCCTCAGAGCAACATCCACTAACCCTAGGCAGCTCACTTAAAACGTCTTTCCTAAAATATGTGTAATTTATTCTGGTGCTTGTATAGCGCGGTCTAATGCCCCGTGGCCAGGTTTGCGCTCTATAAAAATGCAGAAAAATACAACCGAAGCCTTCTCTTAACAGCTGGCGGACTAGTAAATATCGCGAGATCTTGCGCATAGTTAGGTAAAATGAAACAAGGGGTGTGTGTGTGTGACGTCCTCGAGTGGGCGGGGCGATAAAAGAGGAAGCCGCAAGGTGTTTGCTGCCCTCCGGTGGACAACTCATAGAGATGCATGCCTCCGCTGAAGCAGAATCGCTAGTGAACGAAGCACATGGAACGGCTCGCTCGCCCGCCCCCCTTCTCTAAGGAAGAAAGCGATCCCCATTTCCAATAAGACTGTTCATTAATGTACAGGAAACTCCCTGCTGCCTCTGGGGCCATTATTGCTAATATTAACCAAATGGACAGAAACAACAGGGTTAATTGAGAATTTAGGAGATTGGTGATCGCTCTCGCTTTTCAGTGGCTGCTATATTGAGCTAAAAGCATCCCGTCATTTCCCCCAATTAGGAACACAAAGAGTAACCGCTGTTTATGGTTGCTTCATGTGACTGAGACTTTCTGGTGACATGACAGTAAACAACCGATTCTGGTGGCAGAGGAACAGAAAAATACAAAGTAGATTTTTAATGACATGATTAACAACATACGCTAACCATTATGTTTGTAGAGCAATAGTTGCCCCCCTCAGGGTTCGTGTGGTGCTAAATGACTGCAGCGCAATATCTGCGGGTGTGATATACAATTTACATATCAATGCATGTCTCGTTGGGAATACTTAAGTCACACAAACTACAAGTCCCAGAAGGCTTTGAAGTGTTAAACGAAAGTCGAGGGCTGGAATGAGGTCACGTAATCGTCTAGTAACCGCATGCAGGGTGCATTCACACACCAACCTCGGAAAAATAGCCATGACCTGACATATTATATCTGTGTTGGCGAAGTAACTGCATAACATAAAGCCAACGGAGGCGCATTTTGACTTTTAGTGTACGCATCTCTGCAGCCATCGTGATCATAATAATGCTTGTTATTACATACGTTTGCACAGTGGACAAAGGGAGTGTTTTACAGCTGCTTTCTCAGCTAAGTAATCCTTACCACACCACCCTCCGTAACATGTATTTCACAAACTAGCACCATCCCTGGTGCGCTGCAATGTCTGTGGGCAATTTCTGTTGTTCTCAGTGTACATCTCTCCTTTCTTAACTGTTACTGCACGTCCCTGCAGTTTACTTAAGTGCACTTCCTGTGTGGGCGCTTTTTAGTGTAGTTCAACCTACGTACTCCACGGCCTCCTAATATGTGCTCAGCTGCAATTAATTATTTATTAAAAACCTTTGCTGCACGTAAAACAAGCATTGGCATAGCCAATAGGTCTCGCCTTTGGGACCTTATAAGTGTTTCGCCATGCAACAGTTGATATTGTTGTACCAAGGATATTGTGCTGCATAACTAAATACTTATAAGGTCCCAAAAGCGAGACCTATTGGCTATGCCAATGCTTGTTAGGTTGAGCTTTAGTGGCAGCGCGCATGCGCTGCTGGCTCTCCGAGGCATGCAGTAGTAGAGTATGGGAGACAAGCTGCCCTCACTCTCCGCCCATATTTTTCATTAGCTTCTGTCTTTGTCCTTTGTAAATTCTGTCTTCTGGTTGATTATGAGGCTTGTTAGTCCCGCCTTATTGTGCCATGTCGTCATTTGTACCCTCCCATGGCTATTGGCCCCTTTACTTTGAGTGTTACACTGTACGGTACGTGTTAATTAGAGCACTATTTTTCCCCCTCACCCGCCCGCACTCCTGTTGTCCTTGCCTTCTCCCACTCCCCCCGCCCATTGTCCATGCCTTCTCGCCCCCTCCCGCCCGCACTCAAAACAAAGCATTCTCCTTGTTCAGCCCCACAACACGTGATCCTCCCCCACGAAAGAGGCTGGAAGCCAGCTGCGTTCTGTGACCTCGGAATACAGGTGTGCCACACTGAAACAGAGCTGGTAGAGGGTAACGCTTGCTTCCTTGTGTCAATTCATTCATTTTCTGGCTATCTTTCCCGCTGTTTGTGATCGGTCGGGTTGCATTGTCAAAAATGATATTCCACCCCCGCCTTCTTTATTATTTTGCTACCTTCCCTATCTCCCAAGTCCCAAACCCTTTTTAGTGAGATGCGTAGTCTTCTAACCCAACTCATTTGGGGCACAGACCATCGCAGTTGCGGCGGCACAGATATGGGGGGACTAGCAGTTACGGACATGGAATTTTATTACCTCACAGCGCAGCTCAAATGGGCAGCCCACTGGAGAGAATGCCAGTGGAGAGGATGGGCGCAGGGAAAGAGATGTGTCCCCTCCCGTGCCATGTTATTGTCCTTAGTGCTCACACCGTGCCCAAGGTGCTGCACGGGAGCAGAGGGATCTCTTCTCTACACGCTACGATTCATGTGGGCGCGGGCACTTTAGCATACGGGTACCAAGCTCTACTTCGCGAAAGACCTCTCCCTGACAGCCCTCCTATACCATTCCCATCAAGGAGACTGGTCGGGCCTCTAGGATTGGGAAAAGAGGGGCATGACCACACTGGGTGACTGGTATGCAAATGACCTCCTATGAAGCTTTTGAGGTGTGGCAGATGAGTATGGCCTCCCTGTCCCCGCTCTTCCTTACTGTATGGAGTAGTGGCAGACGCCCTTCGTCATGTGTGGGATAGGGAGGAACCTGAACTCCCTGAGCACAACTGCCTGAAGATCATTTACATCACGACGGGCCATGTGCATGCAGTTACTCTCCTCTACAGGCCCCTTCTATCCCAGGCCAAAGGCGCATCTCTCCCACCGCCAAGAGCGTTAGGCCACAGATATGTGCTAGTCACTTACAGATTGGGAACGGCTGATGTCCTGGTTAACAACTCTCATACATCCCGCAATGCGCGTTTCAAGCTGATGTAATACTACTATTTGCATAGAGTGTACCTGACCACAAAACACATTACTGGGGTGTTCCCTGAGGCACAAAATTCCTGTCCTAGATGTCAGTTGGAGAGGTCTAATTTTTGTCATATGGTATGGGACTGCCCGAACCTTGCAGTTTACTGGGACACAGTAATTTGACCATTATTGTGGCCACCGCCCAGAACATTCGAGAGAACCCCAGCAGTTTGCTGGCTCGGGTTGTTTTCAAGGCCAAATCCTGGCTAGTCACAAGTAAGTTTGCAGATCTGGCATTGCTCCTGGCTTGCAGGCAGCTATCCATGTTTTGGAAGTCCTACACAGGCCCCCCCTGTACAGGGGTGGAGATGTGAGTTGATCAAGTGGTCCGAGTGCAAGGGTGCCCTGCTGAAATTAGAGGTACAGAGATGCCATTGCAGCCCGGAGCACAAACAGGCATGGGAAATTATATTATAGGGCTGCCTACTTATTGCTATTGATGCCCGATTGCTCTCCCAACTTGGTGAGGAATCCTCCAACGAGGGGTGAGTGGACGGACCCCAAGGAGGGAGCCCTGTTCTATATGTCTGCCACGACCCACGTGCTGCTCTGCAGTGTGGAAGCCTAGTACACCCAACCACGCCCTCCTCCCCTACACCTTCCTGGTGGCCCATCCTGATCTGTAATGTCACCCCAGCAATGATTTGTTTGTCTATGTTTTTTATTTGGTTACATGTTTAATTACTCTCTTTTCCCACTTTCCCCCACACATATTCCTACTGCTCTATTCAACTCAGTTCTTATATTTTGCTCACACGATCTGGCTCTTTCAAGCTGCATCATTGATAACTTTATACCTTTTTTGATACACCATTGTATCTTAACTGTCAATACTATTTGTATGAATATGGGCCTGTATAATGTATGTTGTCACTTTTGCTGACCTAGTGAGTAACAAAAACCGCAATAAAATGTGTTGCAACAAAAAAAACAAGCATTTGCAATGCAATAGGTCTCGCATTTACGAGAGTTTGAGCTATTGGCATTGTAAATGACAATGCCTTTTATTTATGTGATGATTTTTAAAACATAAATAAAAGGCATTGCCATTTACAATGCCATTAGCTTAAACTCTCGCAAATGCGAAACCGATTGCATTGCAAATGCTTGTTTAGAATGATGAGCAGTTGCTGCTGTCAAAGTCTGTCGTATGGAGCAGCATGAGCGCTCCCACGAGGCTTCTTAGGAAAAGGGAAAAAAGCAAGGTATATGCACAGGTGCACCTTGAAGGGAACATACCCCCCAACGGCGTGTGCTTTTGACACCCCCGAGTTTGGCGCCTTGTGCCGTGGCACAGCTGGACCCACCCTAAGGCTGGCCCTGGCCTGTAAGGTACCTCTGAGATTACAGCCCTCTGGTTCAGACTAAGGGGCCGATTCTGATGCGGGTTGGAAAAGCTTCCCGACCGAATCGGTTGGGAAATGGTGTCCGACCCACTCGGATCGGGAAAGTCCGACCGGCGGAGTAGGATGCATCCGGATGCTTCCAGATACGATTTGGTTGAACTCCCATTGACTTCAATGGGAACATTTGTTCCTAACCGCATCAGAATTGGGCCCTCGGTCGGGAAGACACGTTCCCGATCCGATTTGGAAGGAGCAAATGCCGTTAGGAGGCCTTCCTAACCGCATCAGAATCAGGCCCTCGGTCGGGAAGCTTTTCCAACCCGCATCAGAATCGGCCCCTATGTCTCCTTGCACTAATTTCTTCCATATGCTGGGAACTTGAAGACCATTCATACTCAACTGCTTAATTATTCTCAACTGCATTATTATTGCAGCTGAGACCTAAATATTCAATCAGTCAAAGGGGGCCTGAGGTTATGTTTAAATAAGAAAGGAAAACCAAGCATTAGGCTTTGCCAATGCTTTTTACCAAGACTGTGTAGCATTGACAAAAATAAATGCTTTTGGCTGACAATAGACACTAAAGATCATCTGTAAGAGAGATCAAAAAACAGTAGTTGTATGAGGTTAGTAACAGTGGTATCAGTGAAGTCTGCATAGTTGGGGGCCATGGTGCGGTTCACCTTTATTGTAGGGAAGAGATCCAGAATTAGTTGTTTTCATGAGACTCTGTGAAAGAGTTGTTTCGAGCTACACACACTCCCTTTTCATGGACATTGGAATGTATTTTGCTATCATATAAAAAAAATCCCATAACCCGCCAGTCCTCAAGCCCCGGCTTCCCTTTTCTCCTTTAATCCAACAGTCAATCAGTCAGTCAGTCAGTCAGTAAATTCTTTATTCGGTCAGTACACGACCATAAAAGAAAAACAAAAAGGCATCAGGATAACACAATAATAAACCCACACATTTCAAAGCAGACTTTTTTTAATTGGTAGACACGCTTGTTAATAAAAACGCCTAAATGTGTACTAGCAAGCTGCCTAACGTAATCCAAATAACAAAAACCTCAATATGGGTCTGCTATGTTAAACGGACCTCTAGCAGGCAATCTATATATTTAAAAGACTAAGCTTAATAACGTTTCATTAAAAACCAGATCATAATGCTAAAAAGAAAATTTGAAAGTTGATCAGAAAAAAGTCGTAAAATTAACCTGTTTATAAGGGGTATTCTCTTCTAATTTTTAGCACAGAGGAAATGTAATTAATAACTGAGAAACACACCAGTTGGGAATCTAAACACTGTAAATAATGCAGTCCTTCTTTGTGTGCCCTATAATTCATGTGGCGTAACAATGGACATATAAAATGCAATTTCGGAGTGCGGTACAGTGTGCAAAAGAGTATAAAGTGCATTGCAGATTGAGGAGAAACAGAATCGCAGGGGCAACATGGAAGTGAGGTGAACCCGGAACCTGTTAATGGAAATGCTGCTAAAAATTGGACTGTACTCAATCTCAACCGTGTGAGGTAGAATCTGCACTCCAGGTTCACAACCCACGATAGGCACCGTTCCATCCCCAGTAAAGTTTAAATTGGCACATAGCGAAGGACTGAAGCCATTTCTAGAGACCTTGCTATTCTAGCAGTTTCTCTATCAACTGAAAACTTTTGCTTCACCACCTCCTTGGTAAGGGCCCCAATGCTACCAGGTGAATCGAAAAAAGTGCTCAACCCGAGAACTTGAAAGGCTTGCTTGACATATGCAAAGCAAGGGATAGAAGCCATATTACATAAATTAAGATAGTCCTCTAAAACCATGCAGGAAAAGCTGGTCCCAGGTGTGGCCCAGAGTTTCAGTCACAAAAGTAAGGGAGCCAATCTCATTTGATCATCTAAATGACCCAAACCAAGTTCTATGTGTGATATGAAACTTGGCATTGTTTTGGGGTTGGCCAAGAGCCTACCCAAACATCTGTTCTCCAAATACTGCAGGGTGCCTAGGCCAGCATGACCCAATACACCCGCCCCATAGGTCTCCGCAGAGAGGCATTTGCTCTTGTATGACAAGATCATTTCTCTGATTGTCTTATAGCCTACCGTTTTCGCAAAACTAAATATCGCTTAATCCAACAGTCAAGTTCACACCCTCCTATTTCTGCATATCATAACACATTTACTTTTTTCCGTGCATAATTATTGCTGCTGAGATTTAAATATTCAATCAGACGAGATGGGGCCTGAGGTTATGTATCAATCAGATAGGAGCAAGCATTGGTAAAGCAAATAGGTCTGGCTTTAAAGTATCAACAAATGTAAACCCAGGCATTCACAAATGTTGTTTGCATGCAATGTGTTCACACATGTTTATTACATTAAATTCTACACTACGGGCTTTGCCAATGTAAGGAAAAATTGCAGAAATATTGGTTTCTGTGTAGCATGCATGTAGAAGGAAAAGAACTGAATGTGACAAAACTCATAGTTTGAGTTTATTTTTCAGATTTAGAATAGCCACTCATGCCTTCTAATGGAAGCACTTCCTGGAAGGTGGAGTACACATTGCCTGCTGATATCATTAGGAGAACGATTAAATCACCTCTGAAACCCACTATATGTATATTTTAAAGAATTGATAACAATATGTCAAGGACTGTGATGCTTTTAAGACAGACCTAAAATGGAAAATTCACAGTACATAGACAGTCCATTATTATAAAAATCTAGAATAGACATGGCCAAATATTTGATTCATTTTGTCAAATATAACTTTGAGTGGTCATTTAGAGTATTCAGGAAGCTGTAAAAACAGTGAGATGTGTGGAAAGTGATTTTCAGTGGACTTCATGCTATTTTTACATTTAGACAAAAGTACTGCATTCTGTGCCTTTTGGTATCAAATCCAAAATTCTGCTAATAACTCATTTAGTAGTGCAGTTCTCTTTTTTCCTACATGGCAACGCAGAACAGCTCCAGTGTACATAAACAGTAGGATGTATTCCATCAGAGTCCCTAAAGTGCTTCCAATGATGACCTAAAAACGTTGTTATAACTCTTTAAAGAGGTTGCTCAACATCGTTAATGGCCTTAGAATGACATCAATCAGGGATTCAATCATGGATTTGTGAACCTCACTACTCACCCTGTGAGGGTCTCATGGTGCTGGGGGGAAGAGGGGATTCGAGTAGCTCCGTCTCATCCGAAGAGCCAGGTCTTGAGGCTCTTCCTGAATGCTTGCAGTATGGGGGTTCATCTGATGCTGAGGGGGAGTTCCTTCCAGGTCTTGGACGCGATGTAGGAGAAGGCTCTTCCTCCCTTCTGGCTCTGCGGATGCGTGGGATTTCAGCAAGGGCAAGGTCGGCAGAGCGTAGGTTTCTCTTGGGTGCGTAGAAGGAGATTCTTTCGTTGAGGTATTGGGGTTCGGTGTTGTGGAGGGATTTGTAGGTGTGAGTGAGCAGCTTGAAGGTCACTCTCTTTTTGACGGGGAGCCAGTGGAGGTCTCGTAGGTGCTGGGTGATGTGGTCTTGTCGTGGGATGTTGAGGACGAGTCTGGCTGAGGCGTACTGGATGGTCTGGAGTTTGAGGAGTAGAGATCTGTTAATTCCGGTGTAGAGGGTGTTCCTGTAGTCCAGTCTGCTGGTTATGAGTGCATGGGTGACGGTCTTTCTGGACTCAGGGGGGATCCATTTGAAGGTCTTGCGGAGGATGCTGAGGGTGTTAAAGCACGTGGAAGATACGGCGTTGACCTGTTGGTTCCTGGTGAGGGAGGAGTCGAGTATGATGCCGAGGTTGCAGGCATGGTCCGTGGGTGTGGGAGGGTTGCCGAGGGCAGTGGGCCACCAGGTGCTGTCCCATGCGGAGGGGGTGGATCTGAGGACGAGGATTTCGTTTTTCTCCGAGTTGAGCTTCAGGCAGCTGCTGCTCATCCACAGTGAGCAGCTTTCATTCCTTCCTGCAAACTGTGTCTGGTGATGTCGGGTTCCTTGGTGAGGGAGAGGATGACCTGGGTGTCGTCGGCATAGGATACTATGCTGAGTCCGTGTTTTCTGACGATGGTAGTGAGGGGGGCCATGTAGATTTTGAAAAGTGTTGGGCTGAGTGAGGATCCTTGGGGTACTCATCAGCTGATCTCTGTGGATCCAGAGAGGAAGGGCAGGAGTCTGATTCTTTGAGTTCAGCCGGTGAGGAAGGAGCGGATCCAGTCTAGGGCAGTACCCTGTATGCTGGCGCCGTGAAGTCTGGTGGTTAGTGTGCGGTATGAGACGGTGTCGAAGGCTGCTGAGAGGTCTAGTAGCATGAGGGCAGCTGTGTGGCCTTGGTCACGGAGGGTGCGGATGTCGTTCATGGTGGCTAGGAGGGCGGTCTCGGCTCTGTGGTTGCTGCGGAATCCGGATTGGGAAGTATCGAGGATCGAGTTGGATTCGATGAAGTTCGTGAGCTGGTTGTTGACGATCTTCTCTGTGACTTTGGCTGTGAAGGGGAGGAGAGATGGGTCTGTAATTCTTGAGGTCCGTTGGGTCTGCGGAGGGCTTCTTGAGGAGGGGCTTGACTTCTGCGCATTTCCAGTCGTCGGGGGACATGCCTGTTTCGAGGGTGCAGTTGATAGTACGTCATAGTTCGGGTGCTATAGCGGAGGCGGCTCTGTGGAAGTTGTGCGGCAGGCAGGGGTCTGTGGGGGCTCCTGAGTGTATGCTCCTCATGGTCTTAGCTGTGTCTTTTGTGGTGACAGGGGTCCAGGCGGTGATGGTAGGCTGGGTGGCGTTGCCGATGGTAGGTGTAGTGTCGGTGCCTTGGTTCCATTCGTCGAAGTTGTCGTAGAGAGCCCTGATCTTGTGATGGAAGTAGGAGCCTGGTTTGTTGCAGAGGTCCTGGGTGGGAGGGACATCGGAGGATTCGCTGGGGGGTTTGGTGAATTCTTGTATGAAGCTGAAGAGTTCCTTAGAGTTGCAGGAGTTGGAGAGGATTCTGTCCTGGATGAAGTTCCTCTTCGTGGTTCTGATAAGTTGTTGGTGTTCTGTCATGGCGGTCTTGTAGGCGGTGCGTGCTTCTGAGGTTTTGCTGCTCCTCCAAGCTTTCTCGAGTCATCGGCACGTGCACTTGGATTCTCGGAGGTCGGTGGTGAACTAGGTGGCTTTTGTGGTGCGTTGTCTGTTGGAGTTCTGGAGGGGGGCGAGTGTGTTTGTGTTTCCATCTGTGGAGTTCGTTGGCTGCAGAGTTAGCATCGGTAGTGGTTGGTGGAGGAGCGCGGTTGAGGGCGGAGTTGAGGTGCTCTTCGGTGATCTTGCTCCAGTTCCTGTGTGGGGGGCGTGGTGTAGGCTTGTTTGCGGTTGGTTTAGAGAAGGAGAAGTGGACGCAGTGGTGGTCAATCCAGAAGGGTTGCGTGGTGTGGCTGAAGCGAATGTTGTTTCCTACTGCAAAGATGGGGTCGAGGGTGTGTTCTGCCTTGTGGGTGAGGGTGCTGATGAGCAGTCTCAGTCTGATGTTGGTGAGGTTGTCCAGGAGGGCGGTGGAGTTGGGGTCGCTGAGGTTGTCGAGGTGGAAATTCAGGTCTCCGAGAAGTACGTAGTCCATGGATGCGAGGGCTTGGGGCGCAATGAGGTCTGTGATGGTGGTGGTGACCGTTGCGTGCGGGCCGGGTGGTCTGTAGGCGAGGGTGCCATGTAGAGTTGTTCTGGGGTTGATCTGGATCTGGAAATGGAGGCATTGCATGGGGGACGAGAAGTCGTTTGTGCTGACTGTAGTGAGTCGGAGGGAGTTTTTGTATACGATGGAGAGTCCACCTCCAGGGTGGTTGAGGCGGTCCTTCCTCTGGATCTTGTACCCATTGGGGATGGTGGTTGTGATGTCGGGTGTGGAGCTGGCGTTGGTCCAGGTCTCTGTGAGGAAGGCGAGGTTGGGCGAGAGGGTGTTGAGGAGGTCCCAGATTTCTACTGCATGTCTGTGCAGGGAGCGTATGTTGAGGAGGATGCAGCTCAGGGTTTGGGTGCGCTGGCGTCCAGTGGGTTTTCGGTAGCAGTCGGGGCCCGGAGGTGGGTGAAGGTGCGGCGGCAGTGTCGTCAGGAGAACTGTCCTTGAGTCGTGTTCGGTGTCGACAGCTGGCAGTTGTTGTTTCTTCCGGGGTTGAGTGCGTGGAGGGTTGCTGAGTCGTAGCGGCGGTGGGTCTGCGGACCAGGGTCCCTGGCGCTGGTCGCAGTCAGGTCGCGGACGGTCACGGACAGGCGCAGAAGGGCTTGCCTTTGGCGCGCCTTTGGTGCGGCCACGCAGCAGCACCATTAAGTAGGGGTTGGGGGGGAGAGCAGCTGGGAGGCGGGAGCGGGAAGACACAGGTGGGAGGGGCCACAGGGGCAGCAGAGGGCGGAAGGGAGTGAAGCAGAAAACCGGGCAGTGTAAAGGAGGCACAGAAAGGGGAAAAAGACATAATAAAGGCACAAAGAGAAAAAAAGTGAAAGCGAGGCACAATAAAGGCACAGAGAGAAAAAAGAGAAAACGAGGCACAATAAAGGCACAGAGAGAAAAAAGAGAAAAAAGGCACAGAGGGAAAAAAAGGCAACAGAAAAGGCACAAAACGAGGCTCACACAGACAGGCAAAAGCTACAGAAGGCTGGCAGAGCAGACCAGCAGAAGAGCAAGGCTCTCCCACTGGACCGCCAGGGATGAGGCTCAGGCAGGAGCCTGCAGGTGGAGGAGGGCCTTGAACACCTACCTGGAAGGCAGAAGGTGCGGGTGGCAGAGACGCAATGACTGTGCTGCACAAGGGGAGACAGTTTCCCTGACAAGGAGGTCAGAGGTCTTGCTCACCCTGTCGTGCAGCGGCCGCCATTAAGTAGGGGTCGGGGGAGGGAGAGCAGCTGGGAGACAGGAACGGGAAGACACAAAGGGGGCAGGGGCTGCGGGGCCAGCAGCGGCGGGGAAGGGAAAACCGGGCTGTGAAAAGGAGGCACAGAAAGGTAAAAAAAAGACACAATAAAGGCACAAAGAGAAAAAAGTGAAAGCGAGGCACAATGAAGGCACAGAGAGAAAAAAGGGAAAACGAGGCACAATAAAGGCACAGAGAGGAAAAAGAGAGAAAAGGCACAGAGGGAAACAAGGCAACAGAAAAGGCACAAAACGAGGCACACACAGACAGGCAAAAGCTACAGAAGGCTGGCAGAGCAGACCAGCAGATGAGCAAGGCTCTCCCACTGGACCACGAGGAATGAGGCGCAGGCAGGAGCCTGCGGGTGGAGGAGGGCCTCGAAGACCTTACCTGGAAGGCAAAAGGTGCTGGAGGCAGAGGCGCAATGACTTCACATCTATGACATCACCCGGTAACTCCTCTCCAGAGCTACAGGTTCCGTATCATTAATAACTGTGGGGAGGGAGGTTACAATAGAAATAACAGGGTCACAAGTTGAACAGGGATCACAAGTAGGACAAGTAGGAGGGGAAATCAGTAATTTGGTTCCAAATTTTCAGAGCACTTCACTATTAACGTCCACCTGCTTCTAGCAGGTAGTGCACCTAGGAGAGTGTTATGGGATAATAAAGGATTTGTAGCAATCAGGCCAGGGTAACATTATTGGATTAGTAAAGGGTTTCCAGGGTTCAGGGAAGTGTAGTGTTAAAGGGTGGTAAGCAGATTTTAGGTTTCAAGAAAGGGTAGTAAGGTTTTTTTATGGTTCAATGAAGGGTAGAGTTAATAGGTAGTAAGGGTTTCTAAGGCAAACGAATGGGTAGTGTTAAGGGGTGGTAAGCAGTTTTTAGGGTTCAAGGAAGTGCAGGGTTAACAGATAATAATACATGTTTAGTGTTCAGAAAGGGGTAGCATTAAGGGACAGTAAGGGTTTGTAGGGGTCAGGGGAGAGTAATGTTAAGGAGTAATAAAGAGATTTTAAGGGTCAGGGGGAGTAGTGCTAAGGAGTAGTAAAGGTATTTTAGGGTTAAAGGATGGGTAACTGTAATGGGTTTTAAGCGTTTTTAGGCTTCTTGATGGGTAGCGTTAAGGGGTAATAAAGGGTTTCTAGGGTTTAGGGAAGGGTAGTGTTAAGGGGTTGTGTGGGATTTTAGGGTGCAGGGGTGGGTGGTGTTAAGGGATAATAGGGATCAAGGAAGTGTAGCATTAAAGGGCAGTAAGGAGGTTGTAGGGTTCAGGGATGAGTGATGTTATGGGGTAGTAAGAAGTCTTCAGGGTTCAGGGATTGTAGCTGCAAATGGTAGTTAGGGGTTTTAGGGTTCAGGGTTGGGTAAAGGTGAGGAGTAGTAGAGATCTTTTATTGTTAAGATAACAGTAGCGTTAAGGGATGGTAAGGGGCTTTGGGAATGCAGGCATGGGTAGCATTAAGGGTATACTAAGGAAATTTTAGTCTTCACAAAAGGATAGCAAGGGGTATAGGATAGTAGGGTTCAGGGATTAGGGATGTGTAGCATTGAGGGATAGTAAGGGGCGTTCAGAGTCCAGGAAAGGGTAGTATTCATTTATACTAAGGAGTTTTAGGTTCAGCGAAGGGTAGCGTTAAGGGGTAGTATGTTTATTCTAGGATTTGGATATCAGTAAGGTTAAGGAGTAGTATGGGATTTTTATGTTTCAGGGAAGGGTAGCTTTAAGGTGTAGTAATTAGTATGTACAGTTGAAGGAAAGGTATCGTTAAGAGTTAGTAAGGAGTGTTTAGAGTTCTGCATGGTAGCATTAAGGATTAGAAAGGGCCCTTTAGGGATCAGGGATTGGTAGCATTATGTGATAGTAACAGGTTTCAGTGTTTAGGGGTGGGTAGTATTCAGGGGTGTTAAGGTATGTATGTATGTATACATGTATGTATGTATGTGTGTATGTATGTCATATTTCTATAGCGCAAACCCAGCTAAAAGGTAGAGGCAGTGGAGCAATGTACAGGGAAAAAGACGAGCGTAAAGGACTGAGTGATGCGAAAGGTAGCTGGTTTGTGTACGGTTAATACATTGTGATGTAGTGTTCTTTAACGGTGTGTGTCTTCAACTCTTTCTCAGATTAGAGCAGCATTGGGTGGGGGGTCCTGATAGATATGGGGATGTTGTTCCAGATGCTGGCTGCATAGATGGGAAATGCCTGCTGCCTTGTTTTTTCTTTTTTACACGTCTTAGTTTGATGGTGTCCTGGCTGCAGGTGTGGAGAGCTTGTCTACAAATTAATACAGAGTGCTGGTCATGGTGGCTTTATAAATGATGCACCTGTTTTTGAGATAATGCAGACCTACTAGGGGAGGCAATAGAATTCCATCAGAATGGGGTGATGTGGTCATCTCCCTTGATGCCCTGGATGAGACATGCTGCAGGGGTGACAATTTGGAGTCTACAAGGTCATAGAGCAGAGTTTTACCCCCATACAAATGCAAGAGTAGAAGGGCTTGAAAAGCAGTTCTCAAGTCATTTTTTGAAAGAAATAGTTTCAGTTTCTTTAGAAGAGAGAGCTGATACCAGGCCATCTGTGTGCTTTTTTGTTTTGGTAATTTTTTCCTTGATGATGAGACTAGTGTTCAGGGTGAATCCAAGTGACTTGGCATTTGGTGAGAGTCAGGGTTCAAAACTGTCAAAGTTCATGTTGCTGAGCCAGGTTTGTCCATGGAAAACAACAGGAATCGTGTCTTGGCTTGTTGAGCTTTAGGTAAGCGCTGGACATTCAGGTCTGGATGATGTGCAGGCAAGTTTTGAGGTGTTGGATGTCTGAAGCAGATGAGACTTCAAAGCAGAGTTGTGTATTATCCGTCTACAGTTTGATCTTTTTTAAATTTTTATTCAGCAAACATGATGCATAATAATATAATTATAACAAATAATTACAATTATTAGCAGCAAGAAGCTAACTTCTACAGTGCTGAATATATAAAAGTAAGTGACAGTTATCAAGCAATCCCCTTGTTCATCATCAAATATCTTTATTCGGTTTCTTTTCGAACCATCAGTGTATACGAAAAAATAAATAAAGCATGAGTACATATATTCAAAATACAGACAAGAGAAAATACATTGTGGTAAGTAAAATCCAGTTAGACTTTCCGCAAACTCCTAAGATTCAAAATAGCTTTTAAAAAACTTTCAACATTACAAATTATAAATTCATTGGACAGCATCTGTAAAAATATGAGTGTGGGTTGTACTTGAGAGAATCCTTTGTTCTTCAATAGCGGGATGATAAAAGCTCTTATGGGCTCAATAATAAAATCTACAAAATATCACAAAATGTAGCGTATCCTGTGGAGACACATTGTCACAGTCGCAGGGACCCAAGGACCGAAGATCATAACATCCACTGTGGAGAGCTAACAAAGAGTGCAAAAGATTTAATCTAAACCTGGTGAGCAGAAAACAATCCATTTTGGTTTTGACAAGGGCGAGGTAGGGCTTTATCGGCCGAGTCATAGTCAACAACACATACCTCCGGACTGTGGGTTTCACCAATTCAATCTCCTCTCTATACATAGATCTTCGTACTAAAAAATTGTCCTTCACCCACTTTCTGTCGGATTTGCATATGCTATCAGGGTTGATAAAAAGCTCCCCTTTCCCCAGATACAGGAAAGCATCCTTAATGTGTTTAATACAAGGGATTTTAAAACACTGATCAAGCAAAATACAATCCTTCAAAATCAATCTATTTAGACTGAGTTCCTCCTTGGTCCACAATTTAATCAACCCAGCAAAGGACGGAGCGATAATAAGTCACTAAGATCCAATACAGAATACCCCACAATCTATCCCAGTTTGCCCTATGGAAGTCCATAAAGGCCAGAACAACAGATTTGGGGCAAGCAACTGTATATTTGTTGACAACCAGGGACAGGTTCAGGCACTGGTCAGTGGTGGACTTCCCTTGTCTGAAACCATATTGCAGGTCTGAAATAATGTTATTCTCCTCCACCCAACTGGATAGTCTTGCCAACAATACTCACCCCAAAACCTTTATGACCGAGTCAATAAGGGATATAGGTCTGTAACATTGTGGATTGTCCTTATCACCCTTTTTGAAGACAGGAACTATAACTGAAGTGGACCAAGAAAGAAGGGGACCCTCCCTGGCTGCTGCATTAAGGATCTCAGTCAATACTGGGCCCCAAACTACAACGTCACTAAGGTACAAACCTGGGAGAGTTCCGTTCAGACCCGGGGCCTTCTTGTTTTTAAGGCCTAGAATTCCCTGAGTGACCTCCTCTGAGTTAAATTCCAGATTCAACCTTCCTGACATGGTCATCTCTAGCTCAACTGCCTCCGCTTGGGGCGAATAATTATATATACCTTCAAAATGAGAGACCCATTGGTTAGCAGCAATATGATGGTATGAGGCAACATCGTTTGCCTGCGCAAAACATGGTTGGTTAGCAATGAGCCAAAAAGTCAATCTACTCTTCCACGTGCTTGCTTGTGCTAGGTCATCCCAAGCTTGTTCCCTCTGCATTTTTGCACTTTTTTAATTCAGACTTATAATTCGAACAACAAGTTGCATCAAGCTCTCGATCTCTGGGGTTATGTTTTAGTGCACTCTTTAGGGTCAGTAAGGCCTTTCAACATCTAGGATCAAACAATCTGCGGGCAGGGGGAGTTAAGTTAGTTACTGGAAGGTGTAAGAGTGCTACTAACTTGTTGGAAATGTTCCCAAACGCCGCTAGAATTGCCTGATCAGTAGCAGACAGTTCTAAAGAGTTAGCAAAATCTTGCGCACAGCTATGAAGTTTGTTTAAAGCATTCAGGCTCCACAATCCCTTAGGCGCCTTCCCTGAATAGTTGGGGAATAGGTTCCTAATGCCCCTGGGCTCTAGTTTAAATGGGCCACCACCAACTCAGGGTAAGGAAAACAGGATTGTGATCACTAAAAACACTATGTGATATGTTAAAGCTAGATATCAGAAAAAAATAAAAGGGCAGAAACAAAAATAAAATCCATAATGGGAAAAGTAGGGTGAATTTGCGATGATGGAGAGTTAGCCAACTTGTCCAGAGAGCAAACTAAATTGTTGTTTAAGATATTATTTAGCTCCATACCTTCTCTTGAATGTTCCATGTGCAATCCTTTCTGGGCCCTACAAGAAAATTTTTTAGTCATGGAATCACCAGCAATGATTAAATTGGGGGAGCCGTCCCCTATTCCAGGTAATGAATCAATAAAAGAACCCAGGAATTGAATTTTAGAAGAATTCTGTGAACCTGTTTTCACATTATTGAAATGCAATAAATAAAATGCAGTGGGACCAGGCAAAACCATTCTTAATGCTTGTAAAACAGAAGAGCCAGAATGTAATTCATTAACCCGTCCTTCAACTACCAATGAAATATAAATCACTAGTCCCTCTTTCACCCTACCAGAGCTAGAATAAGCAGCCGGGATCAAATAAGCTTTATAACCCTCCAAAAAGAAAGATTTGAAGTCTCCCATTTTTCCTGTAAACATATCACATTGAGCTTTCTGATAAATAAGTGCCAGTTCGGGTTTCTAACTTTGGAGGCAATTCCAGCAATGTTCCAGCTTAACAAGTTAAAGTCATTAAGGTTACACACAGCGGGACCTTCCAGGTAATGAACAGAAAAACAGTCAACAGGGGGAATGTCTGGGGTAAGCGATAAAACAAAATTTCCAGTCAATCACAAGTTTTCAAGGAGCTCAAAGGGGCATATCGATTGACAAACGCTAAAGACATGGTTGCAGGGAGCTTCATAAGTGGGAGGTGACCCAGAGACGTCACTTGTGTCCAAGGTGCAGAAAAATAACCTCCAGCCTACAGAAAAAACTTAACGGCAGGGCCTGAATTGAAGGCGGTTTGCAAGGTCTGAAGGAGCTGATAGCAGCCAGAACTCGTGCTGCTTCCATAGGGTGATTAGAGTTGATCACCACAGAGTCCCCCTCAAAGGCTTCACGTCTTTCCCCAGCTAGCTCACTCTTCTCACCATATTTATCTGCTTGTGTAAATGAGGACCTAAGTTGGAGAGTGAGCCAATCCAATGGGTCACCTAATTTTTTAACTGAACATAGAACTCACTCGTGCCATGGGTCAGTAGAGGTACATTTCCAAGAACCACTACACATGGAGTTGCAGCAGGTAGCAAGTCAATAATAACCTCACTCTTTGAGTATACTGGGCGATCCAGAGAAACACAGGGGGGAGGTACGGAAGGAACGAAGGGTGATAAAACTAAACGAGCAGTCTCCTTTGAGGATATGTCCTTGCTACTAACCAAATTGCCCTCCTGGTCTAATCTTCCTACAGCTCCACTTCCCCGGCTACTATCGGAAGGGTTACCCTACAAACAATAGGGTAAGCCGGTCCCCCATGGTGTGAATGAGAAATCATAAAATGGCCCCTTTTAGGATCTTTAATGGCCTGCTCGATATTTCCCAAACTTTGCTCCATAGGTTGCTGCAGGAAGATGACGTGCTTTAAGTAGCGCTGGGCTCTCCTGCTCCTGGCCTCTCCTCACAACAGTTTGGTTTCTGGGACACAAAGTCCCGATGCAGAAAGGATGGTACTGAGATAACAGGATCCAAGGTCCTCCGTAAAAGATTTCACTGATGATTTTTTTAATGATAGCTATTTCGAAGTCACAAAGATCAAGAAATTCAAACCACTATTCATGTGCTCTGGGTGAATTACTATCAAGTCAAAGCCTTGCAAGGCAAATTCTGGCTGTAACTACTACAGCAAAAATATTCCTTCACATTTCATAGGCAAGTATGGATAAACCCAAGAATTATTGACTTTAAAGATATTTGAAGTGGGGTATTAACTAATCTGCTCACATCCTGAAATATTGCATCCAAGTATCCTTCATTTTAGAGCAGTAAACGAAAGCATGAATAGTGTCTGCCCCGATCGCCCTGCACGGAAAGCACAAAGGGTTGTCAGCAGCCCCAAGAATGAATGAAGTATTTTGGGCATGTAGTACATATCCTTTAGCATCTTATATTGTTGTGAATTTAGCTGTGATACGTTGAGTACCTTATGTCCTATTAAAAGCTTTTAATAATCTCATCCTTGCTAATAGCCAACCCTGTTTTATCTGATCATCTATTTGCTAGTTGGGGCATATTATTTGGTATTTGTTCTAGAAAGATCTTTTGTGTCCAACCAATAATCCTCTTACCAGTTTTAATACCCAGGAGGTCAATATATGGATATGATTCAAGGTTTAACCTTGGCACTGAAATGTATGCAAAAAAAGCCTCATATGTTTGTAAATATTTTTTTTTAAAACCTGTAGATGGAACTTTGTGTTAATCATTGAAAGAGCTAAAAGTTTGGAAAATTGGCCCATCAAATAGCTGACCCACATGGTGAAGTGTAGAGCTGGATCATAATTGAACAAACGTATCATTTGAAAAACTTGGAAGTAAAGGCTTATGTCAGAGGGAAACATATCAATTAATTTTAGGTATGGTGTTATTGCAGACATATATAAGTATAAGTGGCAAGGGACTTAAATCTTGATCATTTGAAGTAGGTAGGGTGGAAAAAACCTAGAGATAATGCAAGTTCATCATAGAGGCCCCATAGTAGGGTCTGATTTTAAGGCTAAGTAATTATGAGAATCTAGACAAGAAAGCTGACCAATAATAACATTTGAGACAAGGAAGAGTCCACCCTCCCCGGGAAAGTGAAGCTGGAGATATCAGATAGACATGCAAGGTTTCTCATGCTGCCATACAAATTGTGAAAAGTTGAGTCAATTTTCTTAGAGAAAGCAGAGGGTACGACCAAAGGTAAGGCTTTGAATAGAAATACAAATTTAGGCAGTATTGTTATTTTAAAAACATTACATTTTCCGATGAGCCATAGTGGGAGCCGCCTCCAGTTTTTCAAAGAAGCCACATGGACGTCAGTTGGGATTCATAATTAAGTTTAAACATATTATCAATTTGAAATGATAGTGTGACTTCTAAATATGTAGCCTTCGTGACATAACGCGAGTCCGATTTTGGAAATGTTCGATTATACACGATTTGAGCCTTCTGCTGATTCAAATTGTATCCGAAGAGTACTTCAAATCACCCTCTTCATATCTGATACAAAAAGAGGGAAAACATTATTATTATAAATATTTGATCTATCATCTGCATAAGCAGCTAACTTGATATCTGTTCTGTTGACTCTCAAAGATGGAATGTCTGTGTTCCTCCTTAGATGTTGCAAGTATGGTTTGAGATACAAGGTGAATACATCCTCAATGCGTTCCCCTATGAATAGCAAATCCATCTCACAGGGTTCCCGTACATCTAACCTGAGTCATTGATTCATCATAGAGGAGCATAACTGTGTATGAGCAATGGGTCAAAACTAAACTGATAAAGAACTTGCCACAGAAAGGGCCAAGAGACCCAATCAAACGCCTCCTGCGTCAAGCACCATCTTTGTAGTTGGCTATCCAGTAACCATAGTAACATCAAGGAATGCTGTGGCCAGATTTGTGTGTTCAGTCACACCTCATGATGGAACAAATCCATGTTGCATAGGATCAAACTATTCTTCAATCCAAGTGAAATCCGATATATATTTTTGTAAAAATCTTAGGGGCCCATTACGATGGCGGGCGGAAGCACAACCGCCGTGCTGGCGGATGCAAAAACCACCAGTTACCGCCGGCACGCAGCAGTCCACACGCCCGCCCAATTATGATGCGAAAAGCAGGCCAAACACCGCCGGCAAGCCAGCAACACCGTCCGCCATCAAAGTGCGCCCGCACACGTAGCGGCGCAGCACAACTGACACACACCGTCCGACGAAACACGTCCCGCCCGGCGCATAAATTACGATGCCGCAAACAAACGGCTCCCACGGCAAAGAGACACCGCACGTGAAAGAGAGGCGGAAACACGGACGCAGAGCACGGACAACGAAGAAGCGGCACCCGGGCATGAATCCAGCACTGCAGGCCCTTCCCATGCTTCTGCTGATGCACCACCAAGGACGCAACGTACCGCGGAGACGCAGGTAGGCACACACACAACAAGTGCACGCAAACAGCGCACACAGTGCAAGGGCGGAAAAAGCGGACAACCCCCCACCAGCGCGTGCACACTACACATCCACCATCGCATCCACATATGACACACAGGCCAAATCCTAACATCGCAGAACACATGTGTACACACCACCTGGGACTAGGAACCAACCACCCCGTCACGGCCCCAAAGCGCTGATGTCGCCGCCACACATGCGCACAACGCAGAGGCCAACCGCAGCGCCATGCATGCGTCGCACACAGACACAGGGACACAACCAAGCAGCACACACATCAGCCCCACCCCGAACGCACATGACATGTGACAGGCCGGCCACAGACATGTCCCCAACGCCCAATTCACGGACAACACCCAACGCCACACAAACGACGCACACATGTCAGTGAAGACACGCAACTGCAGGACACACCCCAGTGTAACAAACATGGCGTAGCACACAGCGGCGGCAACACCAACTAGGAGAAGCAGGGCCCCTTCGGGAAGAGGAACGCCAGTACCACACTGAAAAACCCATACCACCCTGCACATATGAACAAGACACATGAAACGGAACACCAAAGAGCCCGGGGACCGACAACAGGTGGCCCAAGAATTACATCCACACACAAGGCCCAACGCAGAGCGGAAAGGCAGCCTGCCGCCCACACAAGGGAGAGCAGACAGCACTGAATGACCTTCCATTCCAACACCGAAACCACAGCCCTACGACAGAAGCCGGTGAATACAGCCATTGTCCAAGAATAGACCAACACAGGCATGCTGAGGAGACCGACCACAGGGCAGATAGCGCATATCACAGAAGCACACAACGGACGGGGAAGAAAGAAGAAAACACTCCCCCATGTCGGCCACATGCAAGTTAATTGGAAGGAGTCACACAGCACCGACCTTGAACTGTCTGAGAAGCATGTGGGAAGAGGGCCCGTGTCCTCCAAACAAGCCAACAGAACACAAGTCCTGTCTCCCCACGACTACACAGAGCTCACAGCAACCCCGGAGCGTGCACATTGCAGACTGCACACACAGCCGGAGCACGCCACCTCTACGAACCGCTGCGAAATGGCAACCGCAACACACCTACCCAACTACGCCGAACAGCTCAAGCTGTACCAAACCAACACGATACATACATTGGGATGCGATCTCCTGTCCCTGCTGAACGTAAGTTACCGACTGACTTACCGCATCACATTGTTCAGCTGCGTCATGCCCGTCTTCTACTGTCGGAGGTGTCCCTACCAGCATCCCGTCGAGATATGCCTCTCCAACCCGGCATGTCTGAAGGCGGACCTGCTACCACTACTCCTCCCTCTGGACGCACACGACAGGGCCTGCTCTGCCTATGGGGGCATGGCGTATGTGGCCAACATCGCACGCGCACTGAAATGGAACCACTGTGCCTCCACACGACGGATCATCGAGAACAGCTACATCGAATGTCACCCAGCATGCCCCATCATGGTCCTCCAAGGGACAACCTACGAACAACACCTTGACAGCCACCATCCGCTTCATTGGCTGGCAAACATGTACACCACCAATGACATGGAAGCCCTGCTGGACGGCATCGCATACCTGACAACCTGTAAATACGTCGGACCACAACGCAGGTTCCCCGAGTGACCTATGAAGTCCAACCCCGCACCCATGCTCAGCTTCCGCATGGACTGGCCAGTCACCACCACAACAGCCATACCAAACGACCGGCAACTGTAACCACACCATCAACGACATCGCCATGACATCGGATATGACCGGGACATGCACACTGTTCCCCATCACATCCAGGAACACCGCATGCATCGTGGGAGGCAGTGGCATGGGCTCTGTGCATCGCACCCACATGGACGGAACTGCACGAACAACCAGGACACGACATGGATCCAGCGCACATGGACACACACACCGCTCAGTGGACATGAATAGGTCGCCTGGAGTCTGTGGGTGCTGCACCCCTCCCACCCCCGCCCCGGGAATCCCATACCAGGACCTTTGCATGGACGACAAGTGCATACAACAACAACACGACCCCAGTGACTGTGACATGTCCAGTAACCACCACAGTGCAACAACAAGTGGCACGCCGCTGCATGCACGCAAGCACATGCCCTGATGTCATCTCACATGCACGCGTGCATGAGGAACAACCGCAGCAAACCTGTCACATGGAACTGAGATGGACTGTGCCCATGATGCCGAGCGGTCTGGTAGGCTACATGTATACCGTCTGTGTCAAAGTCCGCAGCTCCGCAGCTATACGTAAATGTACATTAGCACAGCCTTGGCCAAGCAGATGTAACCCCACACCCTATCCCATTTGTTATCATGCTCAGTATATCCTCAACATGTATTCCGCTGCCAGTAGTGTCCACTATACTGCATCACAGAGGACAGAAGACTCAATATAATGTTTGAAACCAAAACTGTCTCCGCTGACTCATTTCACAAGTACGAATGAGAGAGGATGAGAGTATGTGAAGTACACGGCAGTCGTGACATGACCATGTAGTCCACTGGTATTGGATGTCAACGCAAATGAGTAGCACTACTGTGGAAGACACACATGTGTCGTGTGAAGTCGTATGGACGCAGTGCTCAGGTGGGTGGGTGCGACGGGTAGATGCGCACATGCCAAGTTGGAGCACGCCGTGTTGGGAGGGGTCATGAACAGTACACCACCGCTTCCCTGGGCATTGTGAGAGGACACCTGTCGGGGGGAGTGAACACGTGTGTGCACAGCAGCCGGGCACACGTACAAAGCGGTACCAGGCGCACCTCAGCCCACCCTCTGTGGACAAGCTGGATCCTGTTGTGCGCCCGCCATGCCCCTTGACAAGGCACACACAGCCCCAGTCGACCAGGTGTAACCCCAACATAGTCAATCCGCACAGGCGATACAGGGCACGGGATGGCAGTGGAGCATGGTGTGTGAGAGGTCTCCTCGCGCTCCTCCTGGTCATATCACGCAGGCAATAGTACCTCAACGTCTAGCATGGCACAAGTCACATGGAAGTGTAGGGGACGCACCACAGCACGAGCAGCACTGACGTCACGGGAGGTGGCTCGCACCATCCCATCCATTGCCCATCATACCAACCACGACACATGCCATTGCGACTAAGTGCAAGCGCGTGCGCCACCACCCCCGAGCCCTCCCCAGAGAGGCCAAAGAGTGAATGTGTGGGCCAACAGCCACAGACGGACGCGGCCTGGCCGCAAGGGCAGCCACAGCCACTGGGTGTCGCAGGTGGCGGATCCGGAAGGCGAAGACTGTGATGCATAGTCCATGCAGGCCGGGTCTCCATTTGGGGCACCACGCAGGTGGACGGCGTCCCGCCACACATCATACCCTGAGACAGCCCACTCGTGCAACTGGACCCACACATACACTCCTTGCCCTCTCTGGTGCGAGCTTGGGGCTGCCTGTGCAAGCGCTAGCCTCGCAGGTGAGCATGCATATTGGGGGGCGAGGGGAGGACATGAGGGCTGGGGCGAAGATGACTGTATCACTGTCAGTCAGTACAAGGGATGACCCAGATGTGGAAAGGAAGAGACGTGTCCCGTGTGTACTGCAACTAGTCGCCAATCCAACTACCCCCATGTCCGGAATGTAAGCCCGCACCTAGGCCCGCCCATCCGCCACATCGAACATACCACCAGCACGACAACCTTCCCATTCGAAACACTGACTGGGGGTGGCGACCAGTGAACAATCATGTGTAGCCTACCCACGCGTACATGTGGGCCCTCCATGATCCATGTCACCTGCGGCAAAGACATGACATGCGCAATGAGGGAAGTGAGGAGAGCTGTCCGCCCCACGCGCAGAACGTGCATCAGCTCCACAGACCCAGCAGCGAGTCCAGCAGGGGTCACATGTGCAGGGGCAGCTGTGCCTGGTGTGAAGGCACATGCATATAGACAGCACATCGACCAATGTGTAGTCTGCCCACATCCACAGTCCATCATCATGCGGACATAGGAATTGAACACAGGGCAACACATCTTAGTTGGTGCACCCACCGTGACCAACAATGCGCAATCATCGACGTACCCGCCCTGTGCATGGCCCCCCACCCAACGGAGGCACATCCAGTGCCACCATCCCACACACACAAGCCTTCCACGGAACATGCTGTGTCCAATGCTCAGTACAGAGTCAGCGCCCATCTGGTGGATCCTGAACAGGAGACACATGCACACACATGCCAGCTCCCACTATGTACGTCTGCCACCTGGCAAGTGCAATGTAACCTCTCACCTGTGACGTGTGACTGCAAGCACACAGCCGTCTTGGCATGGGGCTGTCAATGTGGACACCAGTCAATGTTTCGGGAGCTGTGATCCGTACAGTGCTGTACATAGGGTGCAGTGCTGACACCTACTACTGTCTCATATCCCCTCGTGCCACAGGTCCCACTTGTATTGGCCGCTCAGCCCGTGCCCACATCGTCGTCGTCGTGTGCCATACTCATCCAGCCTCGGAAGCAGTTCCATGCTCAGCAGACACTCATGTTGCCGTGGCGTTGCCGCTTGACGAATATGCAGTCAGTCCCCATCAGCACGCCCCGCAAGTCATTGGGGCCTAGATCCCCATGTGCATGCACATGGCAGTGGTATGTCTCACTTGCCATTGCCATTGTTGGGAGACCTGTGTAAGTGTATTGTGGCCGTGCCGTCCCAGCTTGACAGCTGGGCTGTGGCTCATGTGCTTGCTCAGTCATGTCAGTGATGTGTATGCGAAATTGCTATGTGCCGTGTTGCTTTGACATGTGTCCTCTGCCATTTAACCCAGGCGGAGACCGAACATTGACCGCCCATACCAATTGCTGGCGGACATGGACGATACAGAGGTAATCAGGAAGTTTCGGCTGGACAGGCCAACTCTGCATCGACTGTGTGCCATGTTAGAGCCCCATCTCCGTCCCCGCAGGGTGTATCCGACTGCTGTCACCCCCACGGCTAAGGTGATGGCCGCCATGCATTTCTTCGCCACTGGGTCATTCCAGCACACAGTGGGCAGTGGAGGAGGGATGTCCCAGCCCATGTTCAGCAAGGTGCTGAGGGATGTACTGGCAGCCATGATGCTGTACCGGAACAGGTACATCAGATTCCCCAGGGCTCGTGAATTGGCGGCAGTGAAGGGTGCATTCTATGCCCTTGGCAGAATCCCACACGTCGTGGGAGCCATTGACTGCACTCATGTTGGCCTTGTTCCACCACAGGCCACTGAGCACCTGTACCGCAACAGGAAGCACACGCACTCCCTGAATGTGCAAGTGGTGTGCCTTGCGGACATGGTGATCACCCACGTGTGTGCAAAGTTTCCAGGCTCGGCCCATGACGCACACATAATGCGCAACAGCATCTTGCCACGACTGATGGCCAATCTGCAACAGGATCGTGCCTGTGTTGTCGGTGAGTATGTGGAGTGGTGTAGCGTGCTGGTTGTGCGATGCTGTCCCCTGTCCAGTTGGAATAGCTACGGTTCTCTGTGTCCCTCACACCCAGGTGACTCTGCGTATCCGAATGGGGCATGGCTGCTCAGTCCATTGAGGAATCCTCGCACCCCAGCAGACGATCGATACAATGAGGCACATGGGAGGACCAGACGTGTGGTCGAGCGTACCTTTGGCCTCCTCAAGTCCAGGTTCAGGTGCCTGGACCGCACCGGGAGTGCACTGGCGTACTCCCCACAGAAGGTGTGCCAGATAGTGGTGGCGTGCTGCATGCTGCACAATCTGGCCATTCGGAAGCAGATCCCCCTCATTGTGGATGACGGAGATCAACCAGGGCCCCAGCCCGCAGACCAGGACAGCTCGAGTGAGGTGGACAGCGGAGAGGAGGAAGCTGGGAATGTGCGCCAGCAGCTCATCGCCCGCTACTTCACTTGACGGTGAGTGTCCATGTACGACGGATGATGTGTCTGTATCTGTGCAGGTGTGTGTGTGCTGTGTCAGGGTGGCCGTATGTTCACTGCGTGCAGTGTGTCAACGCTCCATGGCCAGGGTAGTATGCCACTGTTGGTGACTGTGGCATTGTGCCCTATTGCTCTGTGCGATGTGTGTACATTGCTTGTAGTTGTTGACATGTACTGTGTGATGGGTGTGTGACACACTCATTGAATGTGCTCCTGTTCTGTCTCCCACCCCTAGGTCCCTACAGGCCCTCCGGATTCCATTGCCATGCCACGCATCAGGTGCCCTTCCGCCCAAGGTGGCCGTTGTATTCCGTACAAATAAAACACAGGGCACAAACAGCAGTTAGTGAAAAAGGTGCATTTATTACAAACTGTGACATGTGATTGTGTGTAAGGTGATGACAAAAGTGGTGCGTGCAGTGACAATGAGCTGTCGGTCATGGCTGCGTGATGATCAGGGTGTACCCACTGGTTCTATGTCCATAGTCCAACACACACATGCCATCCAGCTGGCTGTGTGGAGTGGGATCGTAGAGCAAGTCAATGCAGTGGCTGGTCAAGGAAGGCTGGCGGAAGGCTGGCTGGCTGCCTCACTTGCGACTGGAGCGTGCGAAGTCCTCCCGGGAGATCTGTTTCCTCTTCGGACGGCCCCTTCCACGTTTGGGAGGGGGTGTGTGGTGGCGACCTGCTGGTGGTGGGTGAGGTGTGCTCACTGGCTGTGGACGCAGGGGAAGTGGACACTGCTGGCCGACCCTGCGCCCTAGCAGGTGGTGGCGGAGGTGGTGTTGCTGGCCTTGCCTGTGACCCCACCGCCACCACCAGCTGGCCCATGAGGTCCACGAGTTGGTCCATACGGGACACGAATTGGCGCATATGGGCGTCCATGGACCTCAGCACCCCCAGCACCTCCCGCGTGTCAGTAGCAGACCTGGCCCATTGTCCTTGGGCCTCTTCATAGGCCCCAAGGACTCTGGCCATTTGAGGCAGGGCATGGCTCCCAGGGGAGGCTGGCGTTTCCCTGACCCTGCTCCTCCTACCAGTCCTGCTGCCACCGGCCTGCCCACTAGCCACATTGCACACCACGGTCCTCGCTGTGGCTCCCAGGATGGATCCAGTCGGCCGGGCCACCACCTGCGCTGGGGCTGGTGCCAGCGAAGACGTGGTGGTGGTGGAGGCGGTGGTGGTCGGTGCGGCGATGGTGGCGGTTGCGGCAGTGGTAGTGGCCGCAATGACCGTGGGTGTGGCCGCAACGACAGTGGCAGCAGGGGACTGGGACTGTTCAGCATCCCTGGATGATGGGTTGGTGGGTAGGAGGGGTCCTGGGGAGCGGCTGGGCCCTGCCACGCCAGATGGGCCAGCTTGGTGGTCCGTGTCCGAAGAGGTGGACAGATCCTCCAGATCCGTGTGTCCTCGTTGGGGGCTTGTAGGCTGGCTGTGCTGGCTGCTGTCTCCATCCCCAGCGTCCAGCAGTTCGTCACCTGTGGAGAAAATGAGATTTGTTATTGTGTTGCACCTGGCGAAGTATGTATTAGTCGTCTGACATTGGCAGTTCGTGCAATCTCGTACATGGGTTTCCCGGAGGCGAGTGTGTGGCTGTGGCATCTGTAGTTGTGTGTGCTAGGCAATGGGACTGTGTGCTGTGCACATGTGGCATGGGACGGATTGGCCATGCCGATGGGTGTGTTGCTTTGCCCCTACTCATTGTGACTCTGGTGTATGCGGGCTCCTGGCCCATCCTGGGTCTGGTTTGTACTTTGCTTTTGGAGTTCATATGGAACGCTTAGGAACGCATATGGCAACATGGGGGCCATGCCCCAGATTCGCATTTGGGATGGAATATGCTTTTGGGGTTCAAATGGAACGCTTAGGAACGCATATGGCAACATGGGGGCCATGCCCCAGATTCGCATTTGGGAGGGGATATGCTTTTGGGGTACATGCTGTGAGCCATGGGTGCCGAACGTGACATGTGTTGTGGCAGCATGACAGTGCATGGTCTGAGGTGTGTGCATGCCTGACATGCCCTGCATATTTGCTGTCTGTTGTGGTTACTGGACATGGCATTGGACGCATCGTTATGAGTGAGTGATAGTTGTGTGCCAGCCAACGTATTGCAGTTGTCCCATCTCCTTGGTGTGCGTGCTGCCCTGTGCCATGTGCATCACTGCAGTGCTCGGGGGGGTGTGGCCCATGTTGTGTGTTGTTGCTCACAGTGTGTCGTGCGCTTAATTGACTTCTGGCACATGGTTGGTCATGGGCATGTGTCTTAGCATGACTGCTGTATGTGTGGCAGCTGTGCGGATGACATGCCTTTCATGTGACTGGGGCTGACGGATGGGATGGATGGTATGTTGTATGTGCATGGTGTGTCTGTGAGTTTGATGGGTTCAGTGGTGTTCGTGTGCATTTCTGTTGTTCCGCTCTGTTGCGTCTAGTGTTGTTTGTCTTACATAGGCGTAGTTGTGGGGTGTGGGGTTGACAGGCAGTGGGGGCTACATGGACAGGACTTCAATGGTGTTTCGGTTGTGTGTGATGAGTTGCACAGTGGCTGCCGTGTGGGACTATATTCAGTGTGGCTTGTGCATGCAGACGTGGCTCCTTGGGTGTTGCTATGTCTGTGATGGGTCATGTGGGGTGTGAGTCTGTTGTTCATGTCCGTGTGCACATTGTTCACTTGTTCGTGACGGTGGGCGGTGCTGCGTGTTCGTGTGCTACGTGACATGTCCCATGTGTTGGTGGTGTTATGGTCCTCATGCCTCCAGTAATCCAGCCCTGTCCAGTTTCCCACCTGCAAATTGTTCGTGCGTGCACTGTACTGGATGCCACATGGCTCTAAGCGGGGGTGCTCCATGTTGCAGGTCTGTGGGGGTGGGGGGTGTAGTGGGTCGTGGGGGTGGCTGTACACCCACTGACACCGATTGCTGTGGACCGTGATGTCTGCCTTTCGGCTGTCGTTGTGCACTGCGGTGGCTGACACGTGGCTGTGGGGTGTGGGGGATGCTCCTCCTTGCTGTGCTGTGGGACTGGGGCCTGGTGTGTGTTGTACTTGGGCTGTCCACCGTCCCACCCACTGCACTTTGTGTTCCTGCCACTTACCTGTTACTTGTCGGTTAGTGCAGCTGTGGCGGACACATGGGTGTGGTGGGTGCTCGTTGTGGCGCTTCTGGCATATTTGGGGACCTGTTGGTGGTTACGTGGCTGGCTTAGTGTACACATGTCCCCACGCATCTTACAGTTGTTCGGTTTGGGCTGTGTGTGGTAGTGTCTGTTGCATGTGCGTGTGATGTGTTGTGTATTGTGTGCTGGACATGGGGGTGTTTGTCCCTGGGAGCTGTGGCATGGTGGTTGCGCATGTGAGTACATAGCGGTGTGCTAGTATACATTGGTTTGTACTTACCAGCCTCCACTCCCCTGCTAATCCGGCGAGGATCTCCGGATGTATTACGACTCGCACCTTCTCCTCCCACGCTTTGAAGGTCTTAAAGAGCGCGGGATTCCCTCCGCCAGTGACGGCAGCCAGCTCTCTGTTTTTGCCCTCCTTCTTCTTGACCAGGCTCTTTACGTCATTCCAACGTTTGTTTATCTCGACTCTGTTCCTGGGCAGGGTCCCGACTGCATTGACCTGGTCTACGATCCGGTTCCACATTCTGTTTCTGGTGGCTAGTGGTGTGTGCTGGACCATGTTCCCATAGATTTGTGGGTACACCTTGATGATCTCGTCGACCATGACCGTCAGCTCCATGGGCGTGAACTTGGGCATTCTTTGTGGTGCCATGGTGTTTGTGGTGCTGGTGCGGTGTGTGTTGTGTAATGTGCAGGGGGTTTGTGGTGCAGGTGTTTGGTGGTGGTGGTGGTGGTGGTGGTGGTTGTGATGTGTGCGTTTCTGTGGTGTGCTGCTGTCCTTGCTGTGTCACTGTGTCCTCTCCTCTCCTCTCTGGTTTGCAATGTAGCAAGGGGTTGTGGTCTGTGGGAGTGCTGCTTTTGTACTCACCTATGTGGGTGTGTCCTCATGGTCTGTTGTTTTCAGGTGTGTTGTGTCTGGGGTTCTGGCCTTTGTATTTTTTGTTTGTCCGGGGGGTGTTTTCGGGATGTGTACTGTGCTTGTGTATTTGTGTGTGCCTTGCTGTGTGGACTTGTTGGCCATGTTGTGTGCTATTGGTTTTGTGTGCGGATGGTTTCTGTGCAGGTACGTGGGCGCCATGGCTTCTGCCGTGTCGATTCTCATCGGCGTTGTTTGCGCTGGCGGGCGGTATATTTGTTGTTTTTCCGCGCTCATGGCGGTGCGATTGTAATTTCACGTGCGGTGTGTCGGCCGTGTGGGCGGGCGGTTTTGTGTTGTCGTGCGTGTTTCCGTCCGTGGCGGGCGGTTTGACTCCGACTCGGACGATGGCGGGCGGTATTTTGTGTGATTTTTCCGCCGATGGCGGTTTTCGGTTTGTGTACTCATAATGGCGTGGTCGGTGTTCAGGCGGTGTGTGCGGGCGGATTTTTGCCGCTTCCATGCCTGGCGGATTTTTTTACGCCGGGTATCGTAATGGGCCCCTTAGAGTCATAATTTCGAAGAGAACTTGGCCTATATGAGCCAAGATGTTTAGGTGTCTTATCCTTTTAACAAATATAGTAACATTAGTTTCTTTCCAAGAGGGATGAGGTAAAGTTCCTGTACCAAAGGAATCTTCCTTTTCTGTGTGGTCATTCTGGATGTTTTGCCTTTTGCTGGACCTTATATTTTTGCTTCCTTTGCCTATGCTCCCACTGAACCATGGTTACATTGGCTCATTCCTGATTGGCACATTTAACTTGTCAGTATGTCACTAGTATATGGTGTAAAAAGTGCACCCATGGCCTGGAAGTTAAATGTCACTTGTGGACTGCAGCACCTATTGGGCCATCCATTAGTGTGACAAGGAAAACATAGCTTCAAGCCTACCATTGTAGCCTGACACTGCAGTTAAATCTGCACTGTGACCTGTCAAAATAAACCTTTTATGTCAGATATTAACCTCTCTTTTAAATATTAGACGTCACCCCAATGTTAGCCCTGTAGCGCACAAGGTAGGGGGCATGATAGTTAAGAGTGGGCTATGTGGAAAATTAATATAACCATGGTCTGGAATCACTGACATAATATCGACAGACATAATATCGACCTACCATAATATCGAGACAAAAATATCGATTACACTAATATCGACATACTATACTTATTTAAAAAAATACACAAATATCGACAACAAAATATCGTTAAACATTTACATCGATATCAGTATTATAGAACCAAATATTGTGATAACTAATATCGAACATATTAAGAAAGCATAGAAAGTGACAATAATATCAATAACAAAAATCTAGACAACAATATTATCGTTAAAAAAATTATATATCGACATGTTAAAATTATTTATAACACAATACTTACCCTAATAAATATAAAAATATTAATTAACACACGCAGCATACAAAATAAATCGATTAACACATATTTTAATGGCATTTAAAAATATCATAAAAATTATTAAATGCACTAAATGATTTACTACTTCAAACATTATACATAAATTAAAAAAATATTATTTAACATTTAAAACAATATAAATTACATATAATATACTATACCACTTTTAAATAAATAAAAAAAAACAGTAGCTGAAGCTTAATAGCATTTTCCATATATGGAAAACAACTGCCAATTTAATTAAAACAATAAATAACAACCAATGAAATACACATACAATTGAAATAACAATTAATGAAACACTATATAAACACACGAAAATTAAACATTATTTTACACTGCAACCAAAAAAGTAAGAATAAGGAGAAACTCTGCCGGATTGCTGCCACAACATTGGACTGCATTATAGAAAACTCTGATTCCAGCTCCACAATGTAAGTAAAATGCCCTTTTTCGCACTACATTGGCGGTCTTTGCGTTTGCCGTATTATGGGGCTGTTTACGATGGCGGGCGGAGGCACATCCGCCGTGCTGGCGGTGGCGGAAAATACCCTTTTCCGCACTCCATCGGCGGTCTTTGCGTCGGCCGTATTATGATGGGCGTAGATAGCCCATTTCCCGTCCGCTGCGGTGTTCCAGGTTCCGCCGAAAATCTCCGACCGCACCGGTAGTGGACAGAGCCAAAAGAGAGGTACCGCCGTGCGGAATGCGGTCACGACCGCCGGTCACATCACAATGCCTCAAACAGCCCACCACACCGCTGCGGAGAATCCGGCCATTCGAGGATGGCGGTGGCAATACTGCGGATAGCTCCATGTGCTCCAGTCCGCTGGGGAAGCGGCGGTCTTTGGCCTTTCTGCAGCAAATCCGCCGCCGCAGATGGATTTTCAGCTTTTCCGCCGCTGAATCCTGGAATCCGACCGCCGCGGTAGGGAGTTTCTGGCGGTGCATCCTAATCTGGCCGGCGGTTATGCTGCGGTACCTGCGGGTGGAAATTTCCCCCTAGCCCGGCGGTCGGAATGCTTTTCCGCCCGCCATCGTAATCAGCCCCTATGATGGTAGTAGGCACTTTCAATTTATAAATTGTAGTGTTCGGCTACGTCAGTAATTGGGACGTATGCTAGTGCTATTAGTTTTTTAATTTGATATGCAAAGGTGCTATTTGTTGCATATTTTACACTTAGGGGGTCATTATAATGGCGGAAGAACCGCCACCGCCAGCCGTGCTGTGGCGATCCCTCCGCCATCGAACGACGATTCACCGCCCACCAAATTAGGATGGCGGGCAGATCCAGACCGCGACCGCGGAGGGCGCAAAGAGTGCCCGCCATGGATCTGCCACAGGCAATCGTCACGATTGCCTGGCGGAGCGGTCTGCATACAGAAAATGGTGGCGGTGCCTAGCAGGCACCATCCGCCATATTACTATGCTGGCTACAGCCAGCCTTTCCATGGTGGCGAAACCGCCATGGAAAGGCTGGCGGAGATTGGTTTCGGGGGCCCGTTGCAAGCCCCCCTTGTGTTGTGGGGAGGTGTGGGTGCACTGGGGGGTACCCATGGTACCCACCTACATTTCACAGCACTAAGTGGCAGGCACGTAGTGCAGTGAAATGCACTACCTGCATTTTTAGCATTGCGGCGGGTGCTGCAGTCAGCAGCACCCGCTGTAATGTTAAATTGCAAGATGCGACCGCCATGGTGGCAGTCACATCCTAATTTGGTGTGCGGGACCGCCGCATGCAAGGTGGGCGGTCCCACTCCCCGACACGATGGCGGACGGACTGAAGTCTGTCCGGCATCGTAATCGACCCCTTAGTGTAGATTATTGGAGGTGTCTCCAAATGCATTGGTTAAAGTGATAATAGCAACCTTGAATTGCTGTGTGAGGGTTGTTTTTTAGTATGGGTTGTATCGTTGACTGTTCAAAGTCAATGATTATTTTTTGGGGAAAGTAATTATTGGTTTCTTGTTTTACTTTGGTTAAAAATTCAACATAGTCGGTGGTTTGCTTGTTTGGTAATAGAGCATATATAAAGGGGATGTTTGTATTTTGATAAAGTCCATGTATTGTATATAACTGGTAAAATGGTTTGGGACATATTTTAAAAGTCCCATCCATCATCCATGTCTCACAGTTCTGTAGTTTTAGTAAATTTGTGGGAGTTCCAAATATTATTATTCTTTTGTCAGTTGCTTGATTGTCATAAAGAAGAAATTGTTCTTCATTATGAGTAACTGTGAGTTCAGGTGGTATTTCTACTTCAGCAAACGTTTTGGGGACAGGTGTGGTGGTAGCAGTAGCTTTTTTAGTTCTAGCTATTGTTCTTTTTAGTGACGATATTGAGGGCATTTGGCCAGTTGCATGTTGTGCGACTGTGGGGAGCATGTCTTTAAGTATTTCTGTTGTAGCTTTTTCAGATCTAGTGCTAGCTTCTTTTATATTTTCTAAAGCATTTCGAACTTCAATTTCAGCTACGTTAGGGGGGGTGGTTATGCTCTCTAACATATAGTACAGTTGTTTCCTTTGTTGGAGCCCTCCCATAACATTTGTTAGAATAATATTTACTACGTAGGGGTGGGTGGAATTTGCGTAGTCGCGCTACGCAAAGCTCCGCGAAACGGTAAAAAATCTCCGCGAGCACGCAAAAGTTCCGCGAACACGCGGAATTGCTTGTTCCGCCCGTTCGCGATGCTTTTTTCCTGTTCGCGAACGATGTTTGCGTGCTCGGGGAGAAATATCTCGCGAACACGCATTTTGAAATCGCGAACAAGCAAAAAATTCCGCGAAGCCGCGGATCGCGGAATTTTTGGCAATTTCGCGTTCTCCGCGGAACGCGAAATTACCCGAATTCCGCAAATTCCGCGAGCGGAACGGAATTTACCGCCCAGGCCTAATTTCCAGTTGACTTTGTCGCCTGTTTGCTTTTCTGTACACATACCCCATATAACATAACAAAAATGTTCCTTTCTGGGAAGTAATGAATTGGGCCCCTTCAGTCATGGTGATGTTTCAAATGCTAAGAGAAATGTATATAAAAATTATTACAAAATCAGAAAAATAAGGGCACCACACATAGTCACTCACAAGTAGTGCTCCTACGTAGTGTCGCAAGTCGTAGCACGCCTCAGCCCGTAGCGGGTTGGGATGGCCCCTATGATGAAGCATGTCACCATGGGAAACCATGGTGAGTGAGGGGACTCAAGAAAGGACATTTTTCCTTTACTAACTATTTTTTCTGAATCTTATATTAGTAAATTTAATTTTCTGAAAAAACTGGCTAGGTTTCCATAACCGAGATTTCGGTGTTTTGTAATTCTCTATAAAAATTATTAAAAATATTCCTGTGCTATTTTATCATCTAAAACATGTACTTTGTCAATTTAATACTTACAATGTTGAATTTGAAGAATTCTTTCAATGTTGATGGGTTTTCTTTGCTGTTTGCCTTTAGTATTTATTTTGAAATTCCTGTGGAAAAAAAGAGTAATTTCAATAAATTTGTTTAACTGTGTTTTTATTGGGGGGGGAGTTGTTTTTAGCTTGGACTTATGTTTGGCATTTTCGAAAATTGTGTTACTTTATTTGAGTTTAATACTTAATTTATTTGGAAGTTGATATTTCACACTGTTCTGTAGTTCTTTGAGTGTCTTCAGAATTATCTGTAGAGGAGATACAATTTAAAAAAAATATATTCATTATTTTGTTCGTATAAAAAGTGCTTTTAGAACATTTTCAGTAGCAGTAGTTTTAAAATGTCATTTGAGATGTCATCAGTGATGTCATCAGTGATGTCACTGACCATGTCATGAGTGATGTAATATGTGACGTCATCAGCAGTGAATTGCGGGGGCGCGAGTTATAGTTAGCTGAACTAACTATAACGGGGAATTTCACGGGTTTTGTACGAGTGCAATGTCCAACTAACTATAACTGTCCCTAAAACCTATGGTTTTTTCAGTGAATTTCAAAGGTTTTTAAATGCTAATTTCTAACTATAACGTGCCTGAAACCTATGGTTTTTTCAGTGAATTTGTAAGGTTTTTTAAATGCTAATTTCTAACTATAACGTGCCTGAAACCTATGGTTTTTTTCAGTGAATTTCAAAGGTTTTGTAAATGACAATTTTTTAATTGTATTAATTGTTATATTTATTTTTTGATACTGATTTACAACATTTTTTTCAACTATTTATTTTTAGATATTTTATTTTTTAAATTACATTGTAATTACATTATACATTACATTACAAAATATACTTTCTCAGAATGAATTACTTTAGTTTAAATACTTTGCAAATAGGCAATAGACTTTTAAGTACAGTAGTTACAGTTGTTGCAATGGGCAACACAATTTCAAACACAATGCAACATTGAGCTCAATGTGAATTTCTAGTTAAATGCAATTAGTTACTTTATGGATTACTTTTCTAACCACAGGACTGGATCCTAGATCCAGTCCTGGGACATCTCCTGTAAACAGTTGAGTAAAAGCGTTTTGGTTACAGTACTGATTTTTAAGGAATATTATTGTATTTTTAAAGTTGACACTTAGAAACTTTTTCACATAGAATCACCAATGTTATCCTATGGCCGGAAATTCAATTAGCAGGTAAGTAGTGTTATCGTTACTTTTTCTTACTCAGTGGTGGATCCTGGATCCAGCACTGGTGCATCTCCTGTAAACAGTTGAAAGAATGCGTTTAAGTCATACAGGCGATTTTTAAGGAATATTTGTAGTTTATGAAAATTGACACTTTGAAACTTTTCTGCTGAAAACCAGACAATGGATTCCTATGGAAGGAAATACAAGTTACTGGTAAGTACGGTTAGAATTACTTTTCAGGGTCAGTGCTGGGCTAAAAGATGCAGCACTGGGTTCTCTCCTGATAACAGGTGAGTAAATCGGAATTCGTAGTTCGGCTGATTTTAGAGGAATATTATAAAGTTCCAAAACTCCACACTTAGAAGAATTTCCAAGTGAAACCAGTCAATGTTAGCCTATGGAAGGAAATTCAAGTTACTGTTAAGTACGGTTAGAATTACTTTTTAGGGTCAGTGCTGGGCTAAAAGATGCAGCACTGGGTTCTCTCCTGATAACAGGTGAGTAAATCGGAATTCGTATTTTGTCTGATTTTAGAGGAATATTTGTATGTTTCAAAAATCGACACTTAGAAACTTTTTCAGCAAAAAGCAGGCAATGATATCCTATGGAAGGAAATTCAAGTTACTGGTAAGTACGGTTAAAATTACTTTTCAGGATCAGTACTGGGCTGAAAGATGCAGCACTGAGGTCTCTCCTGATAACAGGTGAGTAAATCGGAATTCGTATTTCGGCTGATTTTAGAGGAATATTATAAAGTTCCAAAACTCCACACTTAGAAGAATTTCCAAGTGAAACCAGTCAATGTTAGCCTATGGAAGGAAATTCAAGTTACTGGTAAGTACGGTTAAAATTACTTTTCAGGACCAGTACTGGGCTGAAAGATGCAGCAATGAGGTCTCTCCTGATAACAGGTGAGTAAATCGAAATTCGTATTTCGGCTGATTTTAGAGGAATATTTGTATGTTTCAAAAATCGACACTTAGAAACTTTTTCAGCAAAAAGCAGGCAATGATATCCTATGGAAGGAAATTCAAGTTACTGGTAAGTACGGTTAGAATTACTTTTCAGGATCAGTACTGGGCTGAAAGATGCAGCACTGAGGTCTCTCCTGATAACAGGTGAGTAAATCGGAATTCGTAGTTCGGCTGATTTTAGAGGAATATTTGCACAATGGTGAAGGAAGGGGTGGGGCCTAAGGTGACATGTCTGCAAACACGCCCTGTGGCGCGTTTTAAGTTGGACAATTAATTCCTCCTCAATCCCGAGGGTCCCTAGGGGCCAACTAGCCCACCAGGTACCTCCAGTATGCGCCAGGGGCTGCGTTGCAGAGAGGTGTTCAGAGGCCACGCCCCTTTTACAACACTCTGCAACGCAGCTCCGTGGCGCTTACTGGAGGTACCTGGTGGCTAGTTGGCCCCTAGGGACCCTCAGGATTGAAAAGGAATTTATTCCCCATCTTAAAACGCGCCACGGGGCCTGTTTGCACACGTCACCTGAAGCCCCGCCCCTCCCTTCACCACTGTGCAAACGCGCCCCGTGGCGCGTTTTAAGTTGGGGGATTAAGTCCCCTTGAATCCTGAGGGTCCCTGGAGTCCAACTAGCCCACCATATACCTCCAAAAGCGCCACAGAGCTGCGTTGCAGAGAGGTGTAAAAGGGGCGTGACCTCTGTACACGTCTCTGCAACGCAGCCCCTGGCGCATACTGGAGGTTCCTGGTGGGCTAGTTGGCCCCAGGGACCCCCAGTATTCAAGGGGATCGTTCCCCCTCTGCAAATGCGCCAGGGGCGCGTTTGCAGAGTACTGCAGGGAGGGGCGGGGCCTCCGGCACGATGCCGGTCGTTTTTATTTTTTTTAATGGGAGGGGGCTGCGTGGCCCCCTTCCCTTGCCCACTTTTGGCCCCGGGGACCCCATCCCCCGAGGCCTGAGCATTTTTTTTTTTTAAATTTAAAAAAAAAAAAAAACGGGAAAGAGGCCACGTGGCCCCCCTTCCCTGGGCCTGTATTGGCCCCGGGGACCCCATCCCCGGGGCATGGCCTCGATTTTTTATTTGGAGGGGGCTGCGTGGCCCCCTCCTCAGGCCATTTAAGGCCCCGGGGACCCCATCCCCCGGGGCCGGCCTTGCACTTTAAAAAAAAAAAAAAAAAATTGGGGAGGGGGGCTGTGTGGCCCCCCTCACTGGCCACTTATGGCCCCGGGGACCCCATCCCCCGGGGCCTGGCCTCTCGTTGGGGACTGTGGGGGGGTCCCCAAACCCCCCACAGTCCCGCCGGCTCCCCGCCTCCTGCGCGAGCCGGCATTGCTTTCCACATGGGGAGCAGCTAACATGCTGCTCCCCATGTGGAAAGCAGTCAGCTTTGGATATTGGAAGCGAGAGCAGGTTTCCTGCTCTCTCTTCCAATATCCAAAGCAAGTTTGCAATGACAGGACGGGAGCCGCGAGGCTCCCGTCCTGTCATTGCAAATAGCAGTGTCCCGGGGGTAGGCACCCCGGGACACTGCAGGAGCCGGCCCTGGGGGTGGCGGTCCCCAGGGCCATCAAGGGCTCCAGGAGGGGGCCGCGCGGCCCCCTCCCCAAATTTTCAAAGCCCCGGGAGGTGGTGGTCCCCGGGGCTTCGGGGGTCCAAAACGGACCCCCATTTTAATTTTTAGTACCCCGGGGAGGTGGCGCTCCCGGGCGTGTGGGGGCTGGAGCCCCCACACAGGTTAAAAATTAAAACAGAAGCCCCGGGGAGGTGGCGGTCCCGGGGCAGCGGGAGGGCAAAGAGCCCTCCCGCACCATTTTGTGTTAAAGCCCCGGGGGTGGCGGTCCCGGGGCTTGGAGGCCCTTAGAGGCCCCCATACATAAATTTAACCCCCCCACCATGCCCCCGGGACTTGGCCCACCCGGGGGCAAATTAACATCGAAGCACTTCGATTTTTTTTTTTTCGGCAGGATCCGCGCACCCTGAGCGCATCCTGCCGATTTAAAAAAAAAAAAAATGCTTTTTTTTGCCCAGGGGGTCCTTGTGGGACCCCCTGAGCAGGCCTAGGGGGTTAGGGTGTTTCTACCCTGCCCCCTTTGTGCGCTTTGCGCACTTGTTTCTGTCCCTCGGTTCTACCGAGGGACAAAATGGCTGCCAACACTTCCTGAATCGGAATGTTGACAGCCAGCTGACAGCCAATTAGCATGCAGCTCGTGATCGGGAGGGTACGCGGACCCTACTCGGCCATAGATATATATGTGACTTTACTTGTGAATTTCTCAGGAACTACTGAACGGATTTACACCATTTAAGCCAAAGGCACCAGTCTGAACCAAGGGCTACCTCTTTGCCAAATTTGGTGTAATTCCGTTCAGCAGTTCGGGCTGTAGCTGCGACTAAAGGTTCCTATGGAAAAATGAATGGGGAAAACGCGTTTTGGGACCCCCTTTTTTCTCGGCCACCGCTTGACGAATCAACCCGAGACTTTCAGGGTAGGAGCGGAGCGGAGCGCCCCAACAAGTTGGAAACTTTCGCGAAGATTCGTCAACCGGCGCCAACGTTATTTCAAATAGAATGTCGCGGATTTCCTATGGATAATAGGTCCTAACTATAACTATCTACTGGCGACCGCCAGTAGATAATATATATAATATTTAAAAATAAAATAAATAATTAATTTTTTTATTAAGAAAATACACCATACGCCCCTTAAATAAAAATATTTACATTCATAAAAATAAAAATGTAAATACTGTAACAAATTTTAACAAAATAATTAAATATACATAATAATTTGAAAATGTTAAAAATTTTAAACATATATTACACACATTAATATTAATTTTTTAATAAAGTTTACATATTAATAAAAAATATTTTTAATATTATGACCAAATTAAGATATATAAACCAAAAATTTACTCCCATTATTAACATTTTTATAATTACCTAAATATTAATTTTAAATTTGTGAATTTTAAAATTTTAAATTGAAAAAAACTACTCAACTTTATCCCCTTTAAACACAACATCCCACTCCCCAAGAAATTATGATTTAATTAAATATAAAACAATTTATAAAATTTGAATTAATTTTTTTTTGAAACACTCCCAACCCTTATCCCCTATAAACTCAACATCCTGCTCCTAAATAAAAAATTATAAAATCTTTTTAAATTTAAATTTTCTTTAAATTATTGAAAAAAAACTTTTTAAAACACTCTCCACCCTGATCCCCTATAAACCCAACATCCTGCTCCTAAAAAATAATAATTATAATTTCATTTTAAAATGTTAATTTTTTTTACATTTTTGAAAAAAAACTTTTTAAAACACTCCCCACCCTTATCCCCTATAAACCCAACATCCCGCACCTAAAAAAAAATATAATTCAAAACTTTTTTAACATTGATTAACAATTATAAAATTTACAAACATGTAACAAAAAAAATAAATACTAAAACGATATATTTACATGGTGATATTTCAGCAAACGATATTTATCACAACGATATTTTTAACACACTAAATCGATATTATTAACATCGATATTTTAAACATCGATATTTTTTACTATCGATATTTAAAACTTGATATAATGACGTCTTATTAAAAATTCGATATTGTGTCTACTTACCCATCAATGATGAGGCCCTAAAAGCTATTTTCACTGAGTACAGATTAAAATACTAATGCTTTATCTTGGGAATGGAACCAGCTAGAAAAATTATTAAACAACTATTTAAATAGTTATTAAAATCAATTTCATTACTGTATTAAATTTGTAATGAATATTAAAGAAAAGTTACCCCCAAGAGCAAACAATAGGCTGACCTTAATGGGCAGAAAGGACTCTTATGAACTCCACAGAATACTCAGAGTGTGGACTGTGGGCATCCTTTTGATACCACACTGTCAAATTATTTCTGGCAGGACTGTTGAGAAACATGTAACACTTGGGACACACTTGAAAGGAAGGGAACAGGGTGCCAAGACAATTCTTATGTATCCACTCTCTGGTTGCTGGAGGACCCTGCTTTTGTCCTGCCAGATGTCTGTCTCTGGGTTTGTTGTGGGAACAGCACCTGTCTCAAACTTGATTTTAGTGTTAGATGTGGGATGATACTAGGATTATCATACTACACTCCCCACATATACCCTCAGCCGTCAAAGCCCAAGTTGAGTGTGGCTGAAGACTTTCACCATCTTGAAAATGCCCTGACACATGGCAATTTCACTGTGTTTGCAGTAAGGCAAACAGGAACTACTCAAAACGTTGGCCCTGAGTACTTTTACCGCATGGGCTAGGGCGTGTCGAGAAGTAACCACACCCCCTAGTTGGTTCCAGGCATAAATGAGGCACCTCCAGGCCCCACCTTCAGAATACTTTCTATACCAGAATCAGAAGTGGATCAGAAGTGGACTGCTGTCAGTGACCTAAGAAGAGCTCAGTAGGACTAGACCTTCTGCCTCTTGTACTAAGGATAAACAAGCAGATGCTGAGGGTCAGTTGGCTGACCTCCTGTGTTGCCACAGGGAGACAACCAGCTGCAAGCTGCCTTTACTGAAAATACCCAGCTGACCAGTGGCATCTCGACCTGGACCGGGCCCTGCTGTTGGCCTATTCCTGAAGCCCTGTGAGTTTTTAAGTGTATCCTCTGAGGTCCTTGGGGCTTTAGAAGTGTACTTTGGTGGTGGGTTAGGACTTAAAAGACTAAGGGGCATATTCTCAAGAACATGTGATAACCACCACAAGTTTAGCTTAACGCAACCTTGCATATCGCAGTCTATCGCGGGAAAACAACGCTGTGTTAACGTAGTATTCCCAACCTGGCAGCACCATGCGATAGTCCCACGATAACGCGTCAAATGACCGCGTTAAAATTAACGCGATGCCGCAAAAATGCAAAACACGAACGCGAATAAAGTTGCGATGGGGTCAAACCCGATACAAAAATCAGCGATAACCAGCGACAGGCCTGCAATCCCCACGCGTCATGCGGGAAAATGCACTATAAAAGCTGAACAAGAAAAACACACCATAAACAAAATAAACTGCGTAGCAACATGGATGCACCCGGAACGAGTGCCCAGGTCAACGCGAACCCCACAAGCCCCACAGACCACCAGCAAGGAACCTCGGGGTCTGGGAAGGCCAAGGAGAAGAGGAAGAGTTAGACGGGGTACAGTCCGCATGACAACCTGATCGTCGTCACGGAGGTGACAGAGCACTAACAACAACTGTCCGTCACCTCCCCCGTGTCATTGGCAACACAGACGGAAAAATGGCATTCCATCGTGAATGCAGCCGGAGTGTCAAGGAGGCCAAGATGCGCTGGCACGATGTGAAAAGCCAAACCAAGCAGAAACCCGCTGCCAACAGGAAGGCAGCAACGGCGAATGGAGGTGGGAGTCCTGCGCCCCAGGAGGAGCTGGAGCAAATGGTGGCCACAGTCATCAGTGTGGAGACGGTGCAAGGAGTCGGGAGTCCGGACACTGCTCGACATGACCTGACACAACATCAACAGGGTGAGTAACGAACAAGGACTGTGGGGACGGGCACAATGGCACACATGCACAACAACGTGTAGCACACCGCACACCCACAATGACCCTGGGTCATGTCCCTGATCCCCGTGGCACACAGCAGCACACATACAAACATCAAGTAGGCCCCCGTCCACCATGTGCCCAAAGGGGTCCCACCCCACACATCACCAATTCCACAACACACACATGCACCCGTGCAAAACACAGCAAAGATGCGTATGTGAGAGCCACACTGACAATGCAAGTGACACCACATGACGAGCAGCATGGCTGGAGAACAATCACCATGATATTGTGCACGCCACGAGACTGAGGTGGCTGAGTGTGGACCACATCCGGAAAGGAGAAGGTCACATTCTGACACATCCACGTGCACAAACAACCACTGACGTCAACAATACATCTGCAGACAAACAATGCACAAGAGTACAAAAACCGACCAAGAGCACAAATGACCCAAGTCGCCAACGTCACAGCACCATAAAAGCACAAAAGCCAAAGGCACACCGCCTCCAAGGGATAAGGGGCAGCAAAATCACAGCTGCAGGTGCGACTCTCACACAATGCAGCACACACACATAGCAATGACAGCACATCCACATGGACGACAATGTGGTACACAGTGCAACACTTACACTGCAGAACAGAGGACACAACTGGGTCCGCCTGTGCGTCGAAAATGGCCAATCACATCTGACATAGCAGGAAACTGTGAGATGCAAATGTACGTGTACAACCTCACCTACGTCATGTAGTCCAAATGTCCACTGTCCCGCATCAAATAGTCCGCCCCTCCCAAACAGTCACAATGTACATTGTCATGCAGTCTGTATGTAAACTTGAACAATGCGTTAACATACATGCCAACACAATGTCAACAAGCATCTCCCCTTCACATTGCAGAGGGACAAACAACACCTCCAGCAGAGCAGACCAGACAACTCTACAGTGATGCTGAAGAGGACCTCCACACTTCCGACACCGACGCCCTACAACAGTCCATGGACATCTTAGGCAATCGACCTCCAGGAGCAGGGCAGCACCGCTGCATCGAGGATACCCCACCCCCTGCACAGACAACACAGCTGGATGCACCCACCACCCCAGCTGGCTCCCAGCAGCCCACCCAAGCACACATCGCATTCCAAGGCCAGGTGTCAGACTGCCAGAAGGGGGTGGCCGAACATGTGCGGGTGGGGTACTATGTCATGGAAGCCGAACTAGATCACATACGTGGGTCTCTAAGACCCATCAGGGACCACCTACACTCCCCAACGGAGACCCACACTGCGACAGAGACACATGCCTTTGCACATTTCCAGTACTGAACCACACCCAGAGCCACGGGATAATCATCCACACCCCCACGCTGGACTGGCGTACGCCGGCCCAGTTCACTCATCTTACGTAATGAGTGGGGGACGACAAAGCTACATGTGCAATGTCTCACCCGCTGCCTGCGGTGACATGGCTGCGTCCTCTGTACACAGCACAATGTAATGTTGTAGGGCCCGGGGCCCTAATGCATACATCATGAGCACACGGACACACTCAGATAGTTCGTTAAACTGGCTATGGGCACGTGCGCTCGACACCTTTATTGGCATGGTCACATGTACAGTGACGCATGTGCTGGATGTGTGTGGGGTGAGTGTAAGCCAGCCCTCATGGAGTCGTTGGTGCTGGCAACAACTCGAACAGTGATCACAATTAAAGCGGAAACAGAAAACACCAGCATAACAGAAACAACTGTGAAGCATCATGGTGGTAGCCGGAGAAAGTACAGTGTTCACCGAACATGCAAGCAGAATGGTCCATGATTTGTGGTGCACTGAGTTAGTGGCACCTGAAGAGCTGAGCAGGGTATCAAGCTGATGATGGCACCCACGACAGGTGTGAGCAACTCTGACAATCTGGCAGTAAGACACCTCCGACTCTGGCACCTGTTGTTTGGAGTTGGTCCTGGCGGTGGTGGCGTGTGCATCCTGCGGTAATGCGACGTCCGGGCAGGTCAGGACTCGATTTGATGTGTGAGCCCAGGTGGACCGCAGTTGACGCCGGAGGCAGCGGACAGCGCAGGGCCACAGACACATGGCCTTGATGACCCCCAGTCCATCGACCCAGAGGCCATCCAATATGCTATCAGACAGGGGCCATGACTTGGGCTGCACACGGGACGGTGACTTGCGGTGCAGTGAGATGCAGTGAGATAGGGCCACGCGAGGTGAGCGGGTCCTCGTCGATGTCGAAGGTGAATGTAGCGGAGGTTTGCGGGGGACAGTGGAAGGTGTCCTCCAGGGCATGATGCAGAGGGCAGAAGCCGGCCGGAAGCGGCAAATGGAGAAGTGGAATGCTACAGCCTCGTTTTTGCCACAAAGTCAGTATCACTGACATGATGATGAAGACAACCCCCAGTCCATAGACTCAGTCGCCACCAAAGTTCAACCAGAAAGTGTCCGTGGATGTCGGGGAACAGACTTAGTGGCACCGGAGCTGAAAGGGGATGCAGTCTGCGATGAGGCCAGTACAAAGATATCAAGTCTGCCATAAATGAATCATGACTGAATTCCCAATGTGTGACCTACTCGACCGCAGTGTAGGCCGAAGGCAGTAGTCAGCAAGGGACCACAGACAGTAGTAGTTCGAATGCTATGCACAGAGTTGGTGGCACCACATCGAAGGGAGTACAGTGATATAAACTCAGCCATGAAGTGTGTACTCTGCCATTGCCAGCCCACTCCGCACATGCTTACAGGGGGGGACGTCACAAGCTACATTTCCGCGATCTTCCCCACTGGCTGCGGTGACATGGTTGCGTCCACTGTCCACTACACTCCAAACACCAGCAGTGCATGTAGACATGGATATGTCTGTGGTCTGCATACTGCAGTCTGTCCAGCACATCTCCACTAAACTTGGCATTGTGTACATTCTCATTCATGGGTCACTTGCCTCCTTCGCACATGCCTGGTTCCCACCTCTCCCCACATTCCGCTATTGTGTGGCTGAGGTGCTATGCAGTTGATGGCTCATGTATATGGCTAACCAAGGTTGCCACAGTAAGTTGTGCTGTCGTGTCTGGTGGGTGGGCATGTTGTATGTGATTTTCTGACGTGTGCAGTGCCAGAGTTGTGAGTTGCATGATTGTGGAGTTGAGGTGTGTGGGGTGTTCATTTGGTACTTGCCAACGAGCAGTGCATTCCCATAGGTGCCATCATGGAAGCGCTGGTTGATGTTGGACTGTCAGAAGATGAAGGGATCATGCACACTGCCTGGGTAGTTGGCTACGACATTGGTGAAGAGTCCCCTGTGGTCCACTATTGCCTGCACGTTGATGGAATGCGTGTGCTTTCTGTTGCGGTAATTGTGTGCAGTGTTGGCAGGGGACACAAGTAGGACATGTGTGCAGTCGATTGCCCCCAACACGTGCGGGAATCCAGCTATGGCGTATAGTCCTTGCTTGGTCTCCAGCTGTTCCTGCGCATTGTGGGGGACGTATAGGTACTGGGGTACCTAGCTGATGATGGCATCCAGGACAGGTGTGAGGAACTTGGATGGGGCTGGCTGTGAGACTCCTCCGACTCTGGCGGTTGTTGGTTGGGAGGTACCAGAGACCAACAGGTGCAGCACAGCCAGCAGCTTTGTCTGCGGAGGGATGTTGGTTGTCCGCTGTGTTGGTACCGTCAGCCTGTGGGCAATGATGTTCAGCATGCGGAGGATGGTTGTCCTTTTGAGCCTGTAGTGGGCATTGACATTGTCTGGTGTTAGGTCTGTGAGGCTGGTGCATTTCCTGAAGGTCCGCTGTCTTTGTGTGCGCTGCCTCTGTGGTGGTCCGGGGGGTGGAGGCGGGGAGGGTCCGGGGGGGTGGCGGTCCTGGGGATGGTGGCGGTGGGTGTTGTTGCCCTCTCGGGGCTCCAGGATGCATGGTGGGTGGCTCCATGGCATCTGTTGTTCTTCATGTGTGGCTCTGGGCTGGGCTCCCTTTGATGGTGCAGGTTGTCGTCCGACTTTACACCAGGTCAGAGCAGGTGTTAATTTCCTGCTGCTAACGCGCCTTATCACCTGTTTTGTGGTCTTATCGCCGATGTGGCTGGTCGTTGAGAATGTTTAGGTGTGGTGTTGTTGCAGAATTTTGCTCGGGAACGCTTACTCTGCATCTGATTAGCGATAGTTGCTGGGGTCATCTGTGGCGATGTTTTTTGCGGATGCTTTCGCAAGTAAACTGGTGGTATCGGCTGTTAGCACCAGCTTGTGAATGGGGCGATAACTTTATCGCGACTTTGGCTGCGATAAAGTGCCGATAACTCGGCGATAGCTCCTTGAGAATATGCCCCTAAGTGCAATATGTATCATGCATTTTAGCAGTTGCAAACAGCCCGATTTGCAACTGGTATAATGCATTTTGGTATGTGTGAATTCCAATTTGTGATACGGTAACATGTTACTGAATTGCAATTTGGAATTGTGAATACATACTGATTCGGGATTTGGTAGGGGTGTGTTTAGGGCGCCCCTTCCTAATACCAAATCACAGCAGTATGTAAGAATGTTTTGCGACCGAAATGCGGTCGCAAAACATTCGCGTTTTACCGCCTACTTTAAGTAGGTGGTAACCCATTGACAAATGGAAAGGGGTTCCCAAAGGCATTCCTTCCCTTTTGGGAATGGCAGCGAAAACTTTTTTTCAGAACAGGCAGTGGTCCTACCTAGTTTTAGCATGTACGGTAGTTAGTGGGTTCTCTGTGAGGATGAGTCTGTGTGTTGTATGATTGCTATGTGAATGTTTTGGTCACTAGGTCTGGTGTGGTTGTGAAGACTGACACTATGGTGTCCTGGGTGAGACAGATGATTATAGCGTACCTTCTAAGTTCCTCCCTAAGACCCTTATGGCTTTAACAGGCCAAAACAGGCAGTACCCTTGCAATAGCGGCCCGTGGTGGGAGTGCTGCTGGGTGCTGACGTGGGGCGGGGAGGGGCTGGGTGGGGGGTAGTAAACTACGGATTACGGCCGATTAGAGGTAAGTAAACATATAAATAAATAAAACGAATTTCGTTGCGCGCGCTGCATCGCATTTGGCGATGCAGCGCGCGCAACGAAATTCGTTTTATTTATTTATATGTGTACTTACCTCTAATCGGCCGTAATCCGTAGTTTACTAGCACCTACCCTGCCCCTCCCCCGCACCACATCAGCGCCCGGCAGCACTCCCACCACGGGCCGCTACTGTACCCTTGTCTGTCAGAGTCCTTTGCTGGGGACGGCTAGGCGATGGGATGCCATAAAGTTATGCCACTTCCTGTGAAAATGTGTGATGGAAACCCAGTGATGTGACTTGATGTACATATGAATGATGGAAAATGAAGTTCTCTTGTCCGGCATCTTCTTTTAAAGATGGTTTTGGTAGGGAAACCAGTGTCACTTCTTGTACAGATTGATAATGGGAACTTTAATGATGTCACTTCCTTGCAATTGGGATGATATTAAATGAAGATCTCATTTCTGGCTTTTTCTCTTAAAGATGGTTTTCATTTAAAATCCAGTGATTTCACCTGCTCTGCAGACAGATTATAGTAAAAGAAGAGAGGGAGAGGATGTAGCCTTACAGCTAGAGCGGTCGACCTTGAAGCTGGGGAACCGGGTTCGAGTCTTGGCAATGACACTCAACATCCTGTGATTCTGGGCAAATCACTTAATCCTTAATGCCTAACAAAAATGAATGTGTCCATCTGTAACGAAACTGGTGCTCATGTAAAGCGCTCTGATACCTGATATCTTCGGGTCTAGTTTGCGCTATACATAACTCTAAAAATTTTATTTTTTAAATCCTCTTGTTTGGCTTCTTCTTTTAAATATGGTTTTGGCCAAAAACCAGTGATAACACTTCTCTTGCAAATGGATGAGGAGAAATGCAGTGATGGCACTTCCTTTTGCAGATGGATGCAGTGTTCAGGTTCAGACAAGGGAAGTGTTAAGGAGTAGTAAGAACTGTTTAGGGTTTATGGATGCATATAAGGGCAATTAAGGGTTTTTTAGGGTTCTGGAATGGGTAGCGTTAATGGGTTGTAAGGGTTTTTAGGGTTCAGGGAAGGGTACAGTTAAGTTGTAATAAAGGCTTTTTAGGGTTCAAAGATGGGTGGCATTGAGAAGTAGTAAAGGGTTTTCAGGATTCATGGAAAGGTAGAATTAAGGGCTATTAAGGGGTTTTTCAGCTTCAGGGATAGTATTTGTAAGTGGTTTTTAGGGTTCGGGATGAATATATTTAAGGGGTATGAAGTCATTTTTAGGGATCAGGGATTGGTAGATGTATGAGGTGCTAAGGGGGTTTTATGGTTCAGGGAAGGGGAACAATAAGGGATTTTTAGAGTAGAGGGAAGGATAGCATTAAGAGGTAATAAGGTTTTTGGGTTCAAGGACGGGTAGTGGTAAGAGGCAGGAGAGAATTTTTAGGGTTCATGGATGGGTTGCCATAAGTGTTAGGGGGTTTTAAGGTCCAGGGGAGGGAAGCATTACGGAGTAGTAAGGGTTTTTTGGGGTTCAGGGAAATTCAACGTTAAAGGGTACTAAGGGGTTTTTCAGGTTCAAGGAAAGATGGTGTTAAGTGGTAGTAAGGGGGTTTTAGGTCTCAAGCATGGATAGTATTAAGGATAGTGAAGAGTTTTTAGGATTCAGAGCTGGGTTTCTGCTGTGTTAATAAGGGTTTTTTTAGGGTCCAGGAACGGATAGAGTTAAGGTGTTGCACGGGCTTTTTAGAGTGCAGGGAAGGGTATCATAAAGAGGTATTAAGGAGTTTTTAGTGTTTAGGGAAGGGTAGCATTAAGAGGTAGTAAGGTTTTTTTTAGAATTTCTCGATGGATAGTATTAAGTAGTAATATTGGGCTTCCAGGGTTCAGAGAAGGAAAGCATTAAGGAGTACTAAGGGTTTTTTCGGGTCCAGAGAAAGATAGTGTTAAAGGGTAGTGAGGGGTTTTTAAGTCTCAGGGATAGGTAGCTTTAAGAGTAGTAAGGAATTTTTAGTGTTCAGAGAAGAGTTGCTTTAATAGGTAGTAAGGAGTTTTTAGTTTTCAGGGAAGGGTAGCATTATAGGGTAGTAGTTGATTTGTGGCTTTCAGAGATCAGCAGCATTAAGGGGGTAGTAAGCTTTTTTCAGGGAAGGGTAGAATGAACACATAAGGGCTTTTAATGGTTCAGGAAAGGGTACAATTAAAGGGTAGTCAGGTTTTGGGTTTCAGGATATGGTAACATTAAGGAGTAGTAAGGAATTTTTAGAGATCAGAGAAGGGTACCATTAAGAGGTAAAAAGGGATATTATTTGGGTTAAGGGAAGGGTAGCGGTAAGCGATAATAAGGGCTTTTTAGGCTTCCTGGATCGGTAGTGTTATGGGTAGTAAGACGTTTTTTGGGTTCAAGGAAGAGTTGCTTTAATAGGTAGTAAAGAGATTTTAAGTTTCAGGAAAGTGTAGCATTATAGGGTAGTAAGGTTTTTGGGTTCAGGGAATGGTAGTAGTAAAGGTAAATAAGGAGTTTTAGGGTTCAGAGATGGGTAACTGTAAAAGGCAGTGTGAGAGTTTTAAGGTACAGGGATGGGTAGCTTTAATAAGTAGTTGGTTATTGTTAGGGTTCAGGGATTTGTAGCTGTAAAGGATAGTAAGATATGTTTAGAGTGCGTGGAAGGGTAGTAGCAAGGGTAGTAAGGAGTTTTTAGGATTCAGAGAAGGGTAGCATTCGGAGGGAGTAAGGTGTTTTAGGGTTCAGAGAAGGGTAATGTCAAGCTGTAGTAAGGGGTTTGAGGGTTCAGGGATGGGTAAGTGTAAGGGGTAGTAAGGGGTTTTAAGGTTCAGGGAAGGGTAATGTCAAGGGGTAGTAATGGCTTTTTCAGCTGTAGTAGAGGATAGTACTAATGGGTAGTAAGGAGTTTTTAGGGTTCATGAGAAGGTATCTTTAAGGGGTAATAATGTTTTTTAGGTTCAGGGAAGGATAGCGTTATGGGGTAGTGCAGAGTTTGAAAGGTTGAGGAAAGGGTAGCATTAAGGGGTAGTAAGGCATTTTAGGCATCAGGGAATAGTAATTTAAAATTACAGTATAATACATTTGTTTAATATATGAAATATTAATTTTATAGTAAATCATATGTAGTATTAGTATTGTTTTTTAAATTAAAGAATACATTTTAATTAATAATTACATTAACTTCTGGGAATTGAAATGCAAAAATCTAGAAATAGTTTTTGCAAATTTATCTATGAAGTATAGTCACCTTCGATATTAAAAAAAAGAAGTTACTGAAACAAATCTGCATGCAAGTGTGTCAATACCCTAAATCTTTAAACTCAGAATTAGTAAGAAAAACACAATTTTCTCAAGTGGTACACTGTTAAGGTATCTCTGATGTTGATAATGGGAAAGAAAAGGGAGAGGGCTAGGACTGCAATACAGCAACACATTCCTGGCTGGCTTTCCTCCCATCAGTGCAACTGGCAGAAAAAAAACAAACACAGAAATTTTCTAATTGCATATAGTATGTCCAAAAAGGGTCGTAACACAATAGTTTGACTTGATAAAGAGCCCTGGATCATGCAGCTGGATAAACAAATGTTCACAACTGCTTGAAAGGGAAACACTTTTTCTGTGGAAGCACAGAGCTTTGTCCAAATCAAAAGCAATTTTTGGGTGAACCAACACCTGGGTGGATCCCTAGTCCCTCTCTGTAGTACTCTTGGAAGTTATTTTGTTTGTGACATCAAGTCTCGCGACAGATGCGCTATCTTGCCACACCTAAATATAATGGAGCCCAGCATGTTATTCTATGACAAGAGAAACTTTTATAGTGAGAGAGATTTGTATAGTGCTGTTTTGTCATTTGCTTTGGCCTCACAGCACTTGTACGTTCAGGGACCTTAGCATCTTGGTCCATCACAGACCAGGCACTGTTTTATGTCTATGTAAGGGTCATCGGCAGCATGCGTGCCTTTAATATTTTGTGTATATGTTTGATTGTAAGGGAGTAGTTATTGTGTTAATTGGCAGCACTGGAGGGTGACATTGGGTGGGCTGGTAAGCGTATGAGGTAATTGAGACTTAAGTGTTTTCTTAGGATTTACAGAGTCCCTTTAAGCCAGCATATATGTGCGGTGTTTAATGGATGCTGGCATAGTGTGTTATATGTGGAAAGATATATTGTTTTATCAAGTGTGGAGCGTTGTTGTCAGCTTAGTGACTGTAATGATAAGGTTCTCCAAACTGAGCTGGATGTACGGCATGAGTGAGGTTGTCATTCGATATTACTATAGTTGTTAATGTTGTGAGCTCAGTGACACCCAAATATGACGGATATCTAAGCAGTATTGTATTTTTGCTCAGTGTTCTCTCTATGGTGGTCTGTTGAATAATGAAAATGTCATATGTACTATTGTGTGCTAGTTGATACTCACTTACATGGAATATTAAATTTGAGCTGTGTTACTTGGGTGTGTCTGGTGCTATATAGTGTATTGTGTTGAGACGTTTGTTGTTGATGAAAAAGGAGAAGTGACACCCACTGCTCTGTATTCTGTCTAACATTTCCAGTTGGGTACTGTTGTATAGATTTTCTGCCCATCCTTCTTTGCTTGGGCAGGAATCACAGTCAGACATGACTTTCCTACCTTGTTCTTGTTTCATTCACTCAATGTTTTCAGCCTAGAAGAAGCAGCACTTTTTTCCTTCGCCCCAGGCCATTAACATTGGCATCTCAGCCGGTGCTGGAGCATCACATCAGTTGTCTTGCATTCTAATTATCAAGTGTTTCGATGAATCCCTCCATTAAAAATCCAGAGGCTACTATTCACACCTTCACTGGTCCATAAGTGTTCTAAAAATGTGGGGTCACATCTCCTGTCCTCATACAAGTTTCTACCTTTGAATTGGGCTTTTTCTTGCTCTACCATCCTGTGCCTCTGCCTGACTGTGGAATCCTCGTCTGGTTTAGACTGAAAGTTGGACTGTTTGTGTATTCACTCTAGATAGTCACACGAAGGGATATGAGGTGTGCCCTGCAAATACTGATGACCCATCACCAAGCTGATGGGCCTTCCTGTGCTAGAGTGGTGGGAGGAGTTGTCACTGACACCTGAATAGGGCTGTGCCTGGCCTCTCACAATGCTGTCTCCACCCCCCAGTAGTGTGTCTGGAGCCAGGTCAGGACAAGGCAGGATCTGTGCCCTACAAAGACTATCCTTTGAAGTATGCCTACTGGTAAAAGTACTGAAGCTGTGACCCCACATTTTTAGAACACTTCTTGACTGCAAACTCTGCCAAGAAGAAGAGTTGTAGAGCTGTCAGGAGGAGTATTGCCCCTTTGCTGTATGTTGCTTTGCTGGGTTGGCCTGCAGTTGCTGTCTCTGTCTGTGGGCAGTGAAAGAACTGAACTTTGCTTTCTTGTATCCTGCTTTTCTAAAGATCTCCAAGGGCTAGTGTGTGCTTGCCTCCTTTTGGAAGTCTCAGGATCATCAAAGGCTTATTCTGCAGCATCTCTGAACTTCACTGCTGGGAGTTCTGACCTGCCAAGTGGTGCCAATTCCAGTTCTGGGCCCTTGAAAGTGGTTCTGCTGCTGCTTCAAGACTTGAAAATCTGTGCACGGTTCTTCCAGCGCCGTTTCCCCTGCTGCAATCTTGCTGTGCGGGTGAAAAACCAAGGCATTGCTGCGTGTGGCTGAACAATCGATGCACCACCTGTTCGCGGCTGGAAGAATGGCCGCAGCTTGAGTCCAGAGCATCGAGCCCGAGACCCCCACTCCGACTTCGACGCAGGCCATGCTGTGAGGCTGAAGAAATTGACGCATCACCTGTCTGCGGCTGAGGAAATCAAGGCAGCGTCTGTTTCGCCACTGCATAGACCCCCAGCACCTGGATTTTCTCACGCATCGCACCTGTGCACCAAGTTTCCAATGCATCACCCCACCAAAAGGAGTCGCTTCCAGAAATCGATACATCACGTCTCCTCGCAGTAAGGAATCAACGCAACACTTTTCCTGCTTGCAGCAGAACTGACGCCTCCATTCCCCTGGGATTCAAGAACCGATGCATTGCTTTGTTTTCCAATGCTTTCCTCCTTTGCAGCTGTCTTTTGTCTTTATCAAAGGTACTTTGCGTTAAAATCAACGCATCCATAGAGTTCTATGGACAGAATTGCTTATACCTTTTAAAAGTAATATTTTGAGTTATGTATGTTGGATTTGTGTCGTTTTGGTCTTTGTCTGGTTTAGATAAAGATTGGTTATTTTTTCTAAACGGGTGTGGTGTCCATTTGGAGCGTTTTCAATGCTTTACACATTGCCTCTGAGATAGGCCTGACTGCTCGTGCCAAGCTACCAAGGGGGTGAGCAGGGGTTATCTTGGGTGTGTTACTCCCTTACTCTGACTAGAAGGAAGGGCCCCTACTTGGACAGGGTGCAAATCACTGCCAACTAAAGACCCCTCCATTTCTAACACTGGTGGCAGCTTTGGGATAGAACTTGTGTTTGTACTTGACATACAGTGGTTGGTGTACACTAGTACCAGGTACTGTTTTTTGTCTTTATGTTTTTGCAACTCTTGAGTTTGATCCACAATCATGTCTCGGTCTGGTGAGCCATCAGCAGTACCTGCAGAGATAGTGTTTGAGCAAGAGAGGTTGGTGTCTCAGCTCGAAAAATTCTTCAGGGATACTAAGGGGCCGATTCCGATCTCGGCCGGTAGGGCTCCGAATCGGATTCGGCTTTACCGGATCCGATTCGGAGCCCTGTTTCCCGACCGAACCGTACGCGGGTCCGGCCGAGCGAGTACGATGCGAATTCGCCGACCGACTCGTCCGGGCGTCCCGACCGCTCCGACCGACTCGTTCCCGGCTCGAACCGCACCGACCGAGTCGCTCGGACTCGACTCGCAGCGCGCAATGGAGACGTTCCCCGGCCGGGTAAGTGCGATGCGGCGCCGCGAGCAGTCCGACCGTGCCGCGCACTCCGGCTCGAAAGAGCTGTCGGAGCCGTACTTTGGGGTCCGTGTCGGACCCCCTGTACGCGTGGCCGCGCAAGTCGCACACAGGGGGGACCCATGGGTCCCCCTACCTGTGCGTGTACGGCGCGACTCGCTTCGCCGTGTACCCGCTGTAGGGGGCGCCCTTGTCCGACTCGCACCCATTGAGTCAATGGGAGCCCGCGTACGCGTTGTACGACCGGCTCCCATTGACTTCAATGGGAGTCCGACCAACTCGGGTCCGATGGCATACGTGCGCATCGTACTCGTTCGGTCGGACTGCACGGGTCCGATTCGGTCGGAAATCTCTCCGGGTCCGGCTCGGTCGGAGAGATTTCCGGCCCGAATCGGAATCGGCCCCCAAGTGTTCTTTTAAAGATCTTACTGGAATGGATGAGCTGCAAAAGGCATTGAGGACCTGGGTGGCAGTCAGGGAGGCTGGTGGGCACACAGAGGATGGGAGTGATGTTGTGGAAAAGGAGGAACAAAGTCTGTACCTGGGATAGCTGGAGGAGCCAGCATCGCATGTGGGGCAGGGGGCCAGCTTGAATGGTGGAAGAACTCCCTCCAGAGCTGGCTGCAGTGTTCCCTCTCCCAGACCTGTCTACAGAGGGGCTGGAGCTTAGGGGGAGAGCCTGGAAACTTGAATTGGAGGTTGTAAAACTCAGGTTAAAGCAGAAAAGAGAGACCATTGGACTTGGAAATCAAAAAGGATGAGCCAGCAAGTAAGGTGGCAGCAAAAGTGTTATGTTCAGTGCTAAGGAAGAAGTGCACATTCACAGAAAGATGTGTTTTTAAATCCTGAGTTCAGGGAACACAAACTCCAAATCTCTATCTCTTCCCAATTGAAAGTTACACTTGTAAGATGTTACAAGGCAGCTCCATATGATAACCTATGGGAGGGATAGTCCTTGCAATAGTGAAAAACGAAATTGGCAGTATTTCACTATCATGTAAAACACACTAGTACATGTCCTACCTTTGACTTACACTGCACCTTGCCCATGGGGCTACCTCAGGCCTACCGTAGGGGTGCCTTACATGTAGTAAAGGGGAAGGTTTGGGCCTAGCAAGTGTGTGCACTTGCCAGGTCGACATGGCAGTTTGAAACTACACTCACAGACTCAGTGCAGGGTGGCACAATCAGTGCTGCAGGCCCACCCGTAGCATTTGAATTACAGGCCATTAACACATACAGTGCACTTTACTAGGGTCTTACCAGTAAATCAAATATGCCAATAATGGATGTCCAATCACCAATGCAATTTACACAGAGAGTATTTGCACTTTAGCACTGATCAGCAGTGGTAAAGTGTCTAGAGTCCTAAAGCCAACAAAAACAGGTAAAACAAAAATAGGAAGATGAAGGCAAAAGGTTTGGGGATAAACCTGTGAAAAGGTCCAGGTTCAACAGGTGTATACTGGGTGGTCTTTTTGAGTACCTTGAGCAATAAAGACCCCAAAGAGTGGAAGGAGTATGTAGAGAATTTATAAGGAGTGCGGTGTTCTTTGCAAAAAGTTGAACTGCTGTTGAATGAAGTGTTGGTGGAGATTTCAGCTGAATATATTGTAATTTTGATAAAACATCACATCACATTGATTTATGCCCCCATGTGAAAGGCTAACCTCAGATTTATACCTAGCATTTTAGTTGGTTCCTCTGACGGACTATGAAGATGCTGATCAAATGCACCATGCAGTGCCTTCTTTCATCACCACATTTTCATCTAATTCTCCCACCTATTGTAATGAGTTTGCTGCCGCGGTCCGTGCAGGTAACAGCGGTGGGGCCGTGTGAGGGGGGATTTCGAGGGACGATGCAGAGGGAAAATTAATTATTTATTTTATTTAATTTAATTGATTTATGCCCCCATGTGAAAGGCTAACCTCAGATTTATACCAAGCATTTTAGTTGGTTCCTCTGACGGACTATGAAGATGCTGATCAAATGCACCATGCAGTGCCTTCTTTCATCACCACATTTTCATCTAATTCTCCCACCTATTGTAATGAGTTTGCTGCCGCGGTCCGTGCAGGTAACAGCGGTGGGGCCGTGTGAGGGGGGATTTCGAGGGACGATGCAGAGGGAAAATTAATTATTTATTTAATTTAATTTAATTGATTTATGCCCCCATGTGAAAGGCTAACCTCAGATTTATACCTAGCATTTTAGTTGGTTCCTCTGACGGACTATGAAGATGATGATCAAATGCACCATGCAGTGCCTTCTTTCATCACCACATTTTCATCTAATTCTCCCACCTATTGTAATGAGTTTGCTGCCGCGGTCCGTGCAGGTAACAGCGGTGGGGCCGTGTGAGGGGGGATTTCGAGGGACGATGCAGAGGGAAAATTAATTATTTATTTAATTTTCCCTCTGCATCGTCCCTCGAAATCCCCCCTTACGCGGCCCCACCGTCCCACCGCTGTTACCTGCACGGACCGCGGCTGTGAGTTTGTGAAAGTGACTGATTGGACCTTCTGAGTTGGAGATGATGGCCATGACTGTGATGGCCGTTAGGCACTGGATCTGCAGACTTTTGAAAGAATGATTCATTTATATGCTGAACTCTTCTTGTCATACGTGGGCAACTGTTGGAATGGTTAACACCACCGTGGTGGATGCGTTTAAACCACCTGGAGGAGAGAGTGGTGAATTTCATTTTTGTTCACCAACTCAGTCTTTATCACCTGGCTCTTGGATTTAATGTGGAAGACTTTTGAATTTGATACTTTGAGTAAGTTGCCCACTGAGATCCCTGGTTCCCTTATGGTGAGGGACCTTAGTATCATTGATGCATAACCTTGAATGTATTGCATGCATCTCTTTTCAGCTTCATTGTATACAGTGCAAATGATTATCAGTTGTTTTTAGGTGCACATAAAAATTGTTGACCTATTTATCAGAGCTTGCTTTGCCTGATGTACCAAGAAGTGTTAGTCGTAAGAGTTGGCCTTTGGTGCCAAATGAATGTGCAGGGCTGCAATTACAGTGTCTTAAACGGAAGGCAGAACAGCTTCTGGTGATGCCTGTGGTAGTTTGAAGATTACCATCCCTGCTGAATGAAGGATCATTGATCTCTTTTCCTAATCTTCAACATTTGTGGCAGAAAAATACATTTTAAGTCATGCCACCATTTTGTAGCTTGGACAAGGGTATGTTGACAGTTTCTAAGGGGTTTACAGGCAGGATGCTGGAATTTGTCTGTGGCATTAATCCTGATTAAAATGGCAAGATGGGTGTCATGGGATAACATTACTACAACCTACAACCCTTGTGGGACACCATGTTTGATGTACCTGAACACTGAGCAGAAAGGAGGGAGGGACACTGCCTGCTGTCTGTCAGACAGATAGGAACACAGCCACTTTGCCACAGTGCCCCCGACTCCAATTGATGATAGCCTAGCCATGAGGATGTTATGGATGACCATATCAAAAGTGGCAGAAAGATCTAATAAGATCAGTACCACTGAATGACCATTGTCTACTCGCATTCTGAGCCCCTCCATGACAGTGAGCAAAGCTGTTTTGGTCCCATGGCCTGGGAGAAACCCGAATTGCTCTTTCTCCAGAATCTGGTTTACTTCCAGATGGTGAGATAATGTTTTACTAACAAAGCGTTCCAGGTTTTTTAAAGGGTATGGCAGAAGGGAAATAGGCCTGTAATGGCTTAAGGTCGCAAGGTCAATAGACAGCTTTTTTAATAGTCGAGTAACCGTTGCCCTTTTCCAAGCTGCTGGGACAACCCCGCTCTGCAACGATTGGCAACAGATTTTCCACTGTTGTGGAAAGAGTTTCCCTGCCAATTCTTTCCAAACCCTGTGGGGTCCAAGGGAGAGCTGGAGGATGTGCCAAGGCCAACCCTCTAAAGTTATCCTCTGTTAAGCACTCAAAGTGCTCTAATTCACTTATCTGCTTTGAGTGCACACTGTCAAGTGAAGGCCGCATGGCTAAAGCATCAGTTTGAAGAGCGCTCTCACTCAAAGAGACCTGAGTCGACAAGGTAGTGTCGATCCCATCAATAATTTTATTAATTTTCTCCTTGAAGAATACTGCCAGAATATCACAAAGATCCTGGGATGCAGGAATGGAATGGTTTAGACAATCCGGCTTGGACAGTTCATGCATTATTTTGAACATTGTTCCTGCGCTGTTGGGTGCAGCCAAGATAGCGTTAGAATAGAGTTGCGCTTTTGCTCTCGTGATTTCAGTATTGCATTTCCATAGGGCGTCTTTTAGAGTTATTTTGTCCTCTTCTCTAAAAAACGTCCACCATTTCTTTTCTGCATTTTTGCAGATCAGTTTTAAATCTTTAAGCCTGGTGCTGTACCATGGAGCCGAAGGTCTCTGTGAAGTTTTTAGTTCTTTAATAGGGATGACCTGATTTAGAGTGACTCTGATGTTGTTTTCTAACTCCAGATAGTTTTCCTCCACTGATCTGCCCACGTTAATAGAAGGAGAAATATTGAACATAGGTTGTTACTGGGCAGTTTGTGGAGTTTATTACATGCTCTGCCATGGCATCTAGTGGCTGGGAGTGTTTTTGCAGGACTCAATTTGTACCTTGTAGAGAGAAATTGACAAAAAATGGTCTGTCCAACAAAGGGGCAGAATATTCCCCATAGTGTCAAGATCATGGCTAGAAAAGATAATGTTGACGATGTGCCCATCTTGGTGGGTCAGGCCCAACACTAGCTGTTTCATTCCTAAATTCTCACAGGACCCGAGGAGATCTTTTAAAGCCGATCCAGGTTCTCCCTCAGACCATAGGTTAAAGTCTCCCAGGATGAGAAATCTTGAGTGGGCCAGTGCCATAGTCCCAAAGATGTCAAAGAGGGATTGTAGGTAAGAGCTTGACTGGCCTGGAGGATGATAACACAAAATGCCTGAAAATAGGTGGCCCTTACTATCTTTAAGGGAAAAGCCCAAAAGCTCATGACCCACAATTTCATCTCGGCTAAGTGGAGCAAAGTCTCATTTATCTTTACATATCAATCCCACCCCGCCCCCGTCTTCAGATCCTGGGGTTTATGAAAGACCTTATATTCTGGCAGGCAGGCTAGGCCTAAATTGACATGTGAGTCGATGGTAGTCTAGGTTTCCATCAAAAACAAAGCATCCAAGTCCCTGGATTGCAATGGTAGATGTATTTCAGTTGAGTGCTTCCCCAATGATCTAACATTGAGAAGCCCAAAACGTAAAGAGCTAGAATCCACCACCTCAATACTTCCGGGACTCACAGTATTAATTTTAGCTGACGGATTAATAGTTGAAGCACAAGCTGAAAACGTACCGAGCATGAGCAGCTGTTCTCTAGTATAACACAGGTAGCCTGTTCCCTGTGGAGCTAAGTCATAACCGGCAGCATGGTGGCGCTGAGCGCGATAGGTGCGTGGATGGGCACAGATGGGCTTGACTTTGGCGTGCCTGTTGCGCGCCTGCTGCACGTCCGCATCTGCATCAGCCTTAAGTAATGAAGTCTCCTCCTAGATGGCGGCTGGTGGTGATATATTACTTTAGTAGAAGACTGTACCTACTGCAAACCTCTTTTTATAAGTTTCCATTGGAAGAACGCACCCCAGAACTCAGCTAATACCTCTCAAAAGGAAAAAATCTTAGTCACCACAAATCCTAAAATGACTCCATTAATCAAAACCATTTGCTGGCTCTCAAGCAGCCTTTAGATTTGATGATTATCCAACTTCTTACATTTACATTTCTTTCAGATAGAAGGCACCCTTGCGAGACAGCTTGTTTCCTCTTTCTCTGTCTGCCTCAACTGTTGCTTCACAGAATAGGTGACCTCTTCCCTTCTCTTTCAGTCAGAGACACCCAAAGGTCTGATTGCTTTTTAATAAAAAAAGTATGAGAATAGTTACTGTAAAATTTAAAAGGATTGAGAACATCATTCCCAATCGATCCCAAGCACTTCAATCACTGAGGTCATCCAAAAACCATTTACAGGTAGAGGAGGTGCTATTTTTTTATTGCTTGTTAGGCTTTAAGTGTATATTTATGCCTAATCAGCCCTCTTGCAAGGTGCCCATAAAAGACATGGCTCTGATTGAGAACTTGCAGAGTGGACTTCCACTGTAGATTTTCTTTCTGCCCAATTTTTAGAGGGCCATTGTTCCTGAACCTGGATTTACTGGGTGCAGGTATAATGAACTGATTTTACCAGCAGGAAAATCCAGCAGGTAAAATTACTGTGGGAAAAGACTGCATTGTAGCCCGTACCCCTTACATGACCCCTGCTCAAACCTCACACAAGGCACAGGAGAGTATTGCATGCTCCCCCTGCCAGCCAACGTTCTACACTCCTCCAGTCACCATCCTCAGTCCCTCCTTCTACACTTGCCTTACAAACAGCCTCTTTCACACTTTAACCCTAGCCCCCTGGACACTTTTAACACTTGCTCAGAGCAGGTGGTAAATGTGTGTGTGAAAACCAACAGAAAAGGGAATACCATGCAGAATTCATGTGAAAACCAACAGAAAAGGGAATACCATGCAGAATTCCACCTGGTAAATCCGGGGCTGCACAGTAATTCCCTATTCCACTGGGTTTTGTTCATAATTGCATGGTACTGGTGGGTTGTTACCACACAGTTCTGGTAATTACTGGTGTGGAGTTTGCACTCTGCCAGTATGGTGGAACTTGTAATTGCTGTCTTGATGGGCTACTTAAAGTGCTTGGTGAGAGGTCAATAGGGATAAAGCCCAGTTATCACATCCCACAACATCTACAAATATACAACATGGGCACTTCACCACACTTTAACTTCAACAAAAGCCAGATAACGCAAGATTTAATCAGAATATAAAAGAAAGAATCAGTGATAATATATTGATAGCACTTTCCTGACCCTTGAGAAGACCAAAGCCAATTTCTGGTACAAACATTGCTTACTTTTATCTTCTTAATGCTTTGAACCCCTTATATTATTAGGCACTATTTAAACAGAAACTGAAAGAAAAAATATATTTAATGTCATCAGGTGTAAGCAGTGTTTCTAATTAATGTCCCAGCCCTCCAAAGCCTGCCAGCTTTCCTAATCCAAGGTAATTGTTGACTTAAGCAAATTGTATTGTGAGTACTGTAGGCCCTGTTGTATTGTTAAGCTGATATGCCTTTTTTCTTCAACAGAGGTTGCTTTGGATGCACTCTTGGACCTCGTAACTGACTGAATCAGTTTGCACCACCCAAGTGTAGCTCCCATTGTCTGTGCACGTTTGTAGCCCCATATTCTATGTGGTTTGAACTGTATATACACACAGAGCACCCCATAGATGGCAGGCATTGGCTTGTGCAGCTGCATCTACCCTCACACTTCTCTCCTACCCTCATGGTTATTTTTGTAACCTTTATGTTTTTTTTCGCAATTTTAAATTTGATTGTGGGTGGCCTGAAGTTGCAGTAGGGGTCTATTTTGCATTAACTTTTTTTAGTTTTTTCTAAGGGAAAAAGTTTGCACAGATTTGGGAAGGCTGGGGGCCTGGTTTTAGAACTTTTAAATTACTTTTTCTCCATATTCTAGCGTGTTGTTTGGGAATTTTGCACTATTATTTTGCTCATTTTACTTTGGGGCCTAATCTGCCCATGCCACAGGCCACGGCCAGGCAGCTATTATTACTAGGCATTGGGTATACATATACCAAACAACTGTTGTTTATGTTGTATGTCTTGTTTTTTAAACATCTATTGATTTAGGGATTTGTATTTTATATTTGTCTGCAAAGTGTTAAAGTATTTTGTGATGTAATTTTGATGCCTTGAGATGTTTGTGGTTGATCAATTTTTAAAGTTGACTGATAATTTGACAGATCATTTTCGTTTTTGGCATTGCTGAATTAATGGTAGTGTTTTCTTCTTTATTTATTTATCATGCCTCCTTTCTTTGCTGGCCAAGTGGCCATTTGTTGTGTGGCCAGTGTGTGTATGTGTTTGCTATAGGTTGCCATTTTGTTTCTTTCTCCATGCCTTGTGGCAGGGTGACCATTTTGTTTTGTGTAGTCAGTGTGTTTTTGCCATAGGCCTGCATGTGTACTTTGTTGTCCATGCCTTTACACTTGGTGATCATGTGGTCGGCGGATGTTTTTCAGTGTGCTTTTGTAGGAAACTGGATCTCTATATAGTGCACCAAAATGAGGTACACTGTGCCAAGAGCCCAGGCAAACCCAAAAGTAATTACAGAGGCACAAATGACACCCCAAATGCTCTCTTTAGTGGTAGTGTGGACGAGCAGTAAGGCATATTAGAGGGTAGTGTGAAAGCATTTATTACAGGCAGTAAATGAGACACATACAATAAAGAAATCCGACACCAATTTGTAAAAATAACACATACTTTTATATAAATTTAGATATCAAGATCATCGGAATCGGGTTAGTACTTTTCAAGTGATGAATTTTTACAGTTTTCTGAAATGGACACAGTGCATTTTCTGGACCGACAATGTTATCCTCTGGAGGAAAAACATGTATTGCATTTGTCAGCGACTTGTGGGACTGTTCTTCTGGACTTAAGGTGAGTATGGGGCAAGGTCCAAGGCCACACCAACAGGTCACCTCAGGGGGCCCTGGGGAATACGGGTGCAGAGGTGTGTCACGGTGTCTGGTGTCGCATTCACTTCAATGGGAGAACGGTCAGTCAGAAAGAGGCTGCAAGCAAGGACGGGGGCACCAGTTTGGGGGAACCCACATTGGTACTCGGCCTTTGAGATCCTCTGGCACACAGGGACACCGTTGGTCTACTTCTCCTTGGGCTGTGGGGCTCGGGTGCAGAGGTGTTTTTTGGGGTTGGATTCCAGTGCAGGAGTTTCTCGCAGTTGGAGGGGGCCTGCAGAAAGTGGCTGCAGGCGGGAACTGGAAGTCAAGTCTGGACAAACCCAAGCATGGGCTTGGCTCTTGTGGGTCTAGGGACTCCACTGGCATCGTCACCTCCCTTGTACTCAGGCTCTGAAGCGTGGGTGCATAGGTCCTTTGAGGCATCGTGTGGCAGCGGTCACAGACTTGCTTCTTTGTTTTCTGCAGGAGGGGTAAACAGGACAGTTGGACCACTCACAAAGTGGGTCTTACTGTCCCTGAAGTCCCTCAATGTGCAGGTCGGTCTTCCTGAGTGCTGTGTCCAATCTGGGCAAACAAGCCTTGGCTGCTGCAAGGGGTCCAGTACCCCAGGGACTGGCACTGTGCAGCTTCGGTCGGTCCTGGCATTTCCACACTTGGAGGGAGGATGGATCTGACCAGTGGGAGCACTGCTACCTCTTCCTGGGTGGCTGCTGTGTCTGTAGACTCCGTCCGGGTCATGTTTCTTTGGTGCCTGAGGCTGCAGGGGAGTAGCTCCTCTACTCCAAGGGAGATTCTTTGGCAATTTGCAAAGCACTGTAAGGCCTCTGGTTTTCTTGAGGTCTGGCAGGATGAATTAGTTGCTCCACAAGGGTCGGGTGCAGCAGACAGGCTGGCAGGGGTGGCGCCGAGTCAGTTGGTTCTCAGGTCAGCAGTCTTCGTCCACTCTTACGTCCAATAAAAATCTGAAGATCTGGGGGGGCGTGGCTAGCAGCCGCGGAAGATGGCCGCTTGCTAATCGCGCAGCGCTAGCAGTCAGCGCTTTCGCCCACACATCCATCACAATCCGAGACCCGGCAGGCAGACCACAGCCATCAGGGTGTCTGGGAGCGTAGCGGCTACAGGGTGATGTGAGCAGAACCTGCGGGAAGGTGCAGACGGCAGGGAAACAGCGAGCCATGGCCGGCGGCATGTGAGGACAAGATGGCATCTTCCCGGAGGTCGTAGGCGGAAGCCCTTCGCTCCACTGAAATTCTGTTTCAGAATGCGCCGACAGCCACAGACGGGCCCCCCTGGCATTGTGGCTCCTGTGGTCGGAGTGCAGAGGTGGACAGATACGCGTGCATCGGCGTGCGGGAGACCCAACCTGTGAGCGGCCCTGGAAGACTTGAGAGGTCAGAGCGTGGCGGCCGGGAGATCCGGCTGATTCTGGGTGCCTGGTTGAGTGAGCCGTGTCCTATCACGAAAAAGTTTCCGGGTCCGTAATGGTAAGGGGGGTTCAGTGGAGGGCAGAGTGTACTTTTACGCGCAACAGGGGATTCCCTTTTTAGGACAGTTCCCCTCACACACCAGAGGTGTCATGCTTCATCATAGGGGTGCCTCCTCACGTGAGAGACCTAGTCTCTACGCGGGCTACAACCCCCTCGCTACGAGGGAGGAGCTCAGGGATGTTTTTTTATGAGGTCAGCGGGTGTGCTAAAACCCTATGGGAGCCTGGTGTGTTGTAACATCGTGCAGTGCTTATAATGTGAGTGATTTAAAACTAACTACGGGGTTAGCTCTGCTGCAACTTTTATTCAGCTACTCAGTGTCAGGATTAAAAACAGAATCTTGCTGATAACACCGGTGCCAACATTAGAGGCTTCTGTGTTGTATCAAGACCAACATGTTTCGGCCAGCAGACCTATAAAAGTGTCACGGCCTTCTTCAGGGTCAATGATGTAGCTAACTGCAATAGAAAAGTGTGAGCTACGTGAAAAAACAATCGAAAAACACATGCAACAAATAATGGTATGATACTGAACCAGTGAATTTTAGCCTGTTCAGTATGTTCAACGCACAACCTATGATGGAAACAAAGAACCTCATATCAAAAAATTGTGAACCATTATTTGACCATAAATCAGGCAAGCGATAAAGCGCGAGTACAAATTGCATGGATACTCCCCATTCAGTACTACATTGAGACACATTCCAATTTATGATCAATCTGTAAGGTAATGAGATGAGTGACTCACCAATTTTGGTTTGTGCAGTTCACCACCTCTGTCCCGGCTTATTAGCCAAAAGGTACGTGCGCCAAAACCTGACAGAAAAGGTTTGTAGCATTAGGAGTTAAGAAATCCCAAGGGAGTTAAAAGCACATCATGGTTCAGAGTGTCAGCGCCAGGAAAAAGGGGGTGGCTGGGGAAAAAAGGGGGACATTTTCTGCAGGATAAGAAATGATGTTGGAGCCGAACAAACTCTCATGTCGTCAATATCCAGAGCTTAGTAGGGTGTGCAGGGTGGGGGACCCAACGGAGATGGTGTGTAAGGATGTGGGCCATCTGCTGTCAGGTAACCTGCTGTCAGCCAACTGGAGAGCCGTAGCAGCTAGGTGAGGGGAAAATGTGAGACAAAGCTCGGTCTAGGTACCCCTTGTGGGAAAGTATAAGGAAATGCCAAAGAGGATGTGGCCGCATGAGACAGGGGAGAAGTGCTCACGTGTGCTGATCGGCCTGTTAGTAGAGCCGGAGAGGGGGCGGGGGCGGGCAGGCGTGCTGTAAGCTTGTGCCCGGTGGAATTGCCAAGGGGACATCGTACTGAGGAATAGCGGGGGAGACCGCCAGCCATGGGGTCTGCCCTAGGTGAGATGTGATCTCAAGCTGGGATGAGCATGAGAAGGGCCAAGAGCCTGGAGGCGCGCTGTGAGGTGCCGGCGGGAAACAGATGGTTAGTGCAGGCAACCGGCAAACCACAGAAGCGGGCCAAAGTCCAGCATAAAAACGGCAGCTACTAATGAGCAGAGTGCCGAAGTGTGGGCAAAAGAGCAGAGGAGCTATCACTTACCACAAGCGGTGGAGTCCAGAACCTCATGTCGCACGTCCAGGGGCAGGATGAAGGTGAAACGCAAGCATCAGCCTTAAGTACAGTGGCTCATTAGTGTCAGGCCGAGCCAGTGATGCGCACCTGGAGATCCGGCGACCGGAACCGGAAGTCGTGTGGCGGTGGGAGTGGTAGTTCTGGAGGAACTCTGTAGAACTACAAATCGCCGATAATGTCGGAGGGAAATCGGCGCGCCGCCGTGAGGGCAAACTTATGCTGGGACACAATGGGAGCATGCAGAGGTCGTCTCTGCCCAAAGTACTGAAGTGTACTATGGAACACCATAGATCCCTGTAGTAATGGGGCGTGTGGAAGGATCTGGCTGGGAAGGTAGGCAATGCTGGTCCTACCGTGGGAGCCCAGGTGGGCCCACAGGTGTGAAAGGATGTATCACTTCCTGGGTCCCCATGTGGCCCGCAAAGTTGAACGGGTCGTTCAACTGGTGGGCGGGGATGCTGGAAAAGTAGGCGAAGGCAGGAGCAATATGGGGGAGAGAAAAAGAAGGAATCCCTGAAGCCCCGTGGGTGTGCGTCACCAGGAAAGGGCTCACAGTCTGGCTGCAGAACCCTGGCAACTAGGGAGACCTGACGGTGCTCACCTGGAAGGTGGCGCTGAGTCATGGCAGGGGTGCGTGGTGGGTCTCAGGAGAGCGCCAACCACAGGATATCATCATTAAGCCCCATGTTTGCAGTGTCCAGCCTGTACACCCATCTCTGCTCTAGCCTGAGAAGTTTGACAGTCAATCCAGGAGTGATTGCAGTGAGATTGGGTTTATCAAGAACAGTCCAACTAAGCGAGTCTGCGCCGTGTTTCATGTCAACATTTTTTTTTGTTAATTTCGTGATTTGTTTAGCACACCTGATTGTGCTTTTGTGTTCGAGGATCCTGGTGCGTACCTTTCTAGTGGTCATCCCCACATATCTTAGGCCACAAGGGCAAGTAATGATGTAGACCACCCTCTCGCTGTTACAGTTAGTGTGTTCTTGTAGGACCCAGGGTCTAGAGGTGCCTATGTCTATACTTTTGGTCACTTGTGTTTGTGCGCAAGCAGCACAAGAACCGCAAGGGTAGTGGCCCTGGACATTGGGTAAATTCCAGAGGGTGTTGGGTCTTGGTGTATTTGCAACAAAGGGTCTGGTATGGATCAGAGTGTCTTTCAAGTTCCGACCCCTTTTAAATGCAAATAATGGTTTCTCTAGGGTCAGCTGTCCCTTATTCAAGATATTCCAATTGTGTAGTATGGACCTCTTAACTACATTAGATAGTGCGCTAAAGGTGTTGACGCACACCAATTTGGACAGGGATTGTTTGGCACAAGGCTGTTCTAGTAAGGCTTCTCTGTTGTTATTTAAAGCCCGTTTAGACGATTTTTTGATGAGGGTGGACGGATAATGTCTGTCTCGAAGGTTGCTCTGTAGTTTGGCAGCATGCTTGTTGTACTTGTCTATACTGGAACAGTTGCGTCGTAGACACAAGAACTGCCCGTATGGCAGATTGTCCCACAACGATTTAGGATGGTAACTCTCATATTGGAGTAAAGCGTTGTGGGCCATAGGTTTCTGATAGAGTTCTGTTTCCAACATTCCACCGACTGGGTAGATCGAGAGGTCTAAGAAAGCCAATTTCTCCTTACTATATTCGCATGTGAAGTGCAGATGGTTGTTTCTACTGTTCAGCCAGTCGTGGAAGAGGTTGATCGTCACGTCGTCTCCTCGCCAAATGATGAGGATATCGTCTATGTACCTCTTCCATAGGACTATGTGGGTGCGGAATGGATTATCAGTCCCAAGGACAACACCTTCTTCGAACTTATGCATGTAAAGGTTCGCTAGACTAGGCGCAAAGGTGCTGCCCATGGATGTACCTGAGGTTTGTAGGTACAGGTGTGTTTCAAATTGAAAAAAGCTTTCTGTCATGGCCAATTTCACGCACTTCATGATAAAGGAGATTGGTGTAATGGTTTCTGGTGGATGTTGTGTCAGAAGTAGTTCGACTATGTCCAGGGTTTGGTCCTGTGGTATGCAGGTATATAGTGCTTCCACTTCGAAAGACACTAGATAGTCAGTATGTGGGTCGAAGTCCATGCCATTCAATAAGCATAGCACATCCGTCGTGTCTTTAAGATATGTGGGCATTTTGATCACCAATGGTCTTAAAAAAACATCCACAAACTGTGATAATGGTTCCAGCGCAGAACCGATCCCAGAGATGATCGGGCTGCCTGGGGGTGGTCTCTGTGGTTTGTGTATTTTGGGTAATACGTAAAAGTAAGGAGTGATGGGTGTTTTGGTACAGAGAAAGTCAGCTTCTTTTGCTGTGATCCAACCCCTTTCGTGGGCTTCCTTCGTCATGAGTGAGATAGTCTCAGTAATTCGTTCAGTTGGATCTTTTTCCAGGCGCCGATAGGAGGAATTGTTGCTGAGTTGTCGTAGGCATTCAGCTCTGTAGGTATCAGTGTCCAGTATTACCGTCGCCCCGCCTTTGTCGGCAGCTTTGATGGTGATGGTCTTGTCCAATTTCAAGGCGAGAAGTGCTTGTTGTTCATTTTTTGGAATGTTGTTGTATGTCTTTGGTGGCAGTGCCAGACCAGTCGAGAGATCTTTCAGAACTGCTTTTCGAAAGTAGCTACCTCCGCTGGAACCGAACCAATCGGTGGATTAAATGTAGACTTTGTTCGTAAGTTGGTATTTGTTTCCTCTGTGCCCTCAGTCAGTGTGTCCTTGTCGGCAAAGAAAAAATGTAGACGGACTTTTCTGAAGAATTGGTGTACTTCTTGATGGATTTTAAAGGGGTCGCCGCTGTTTGTTGGTACGAAACCTAATCCACGTTCGAGTACTTTAGTTTCTTCAGATGTCAGTTCACGTTGACTTAGATTGACTATCAGACTGGGTCCCTGCTCGGGCCCGCCTGTTGCACCATTTTCGTCATGCTCCGCGTGTTCCGTTGGGTGACCGGGGAGCTCCAGTGTACCTGTTGTTGAGACCGTCGGCGGCCCCTTGACCGGCCGCGGCCTTGCCCTAAAAAAGGCTGCCCATAACCTACTGGTGGTTGTTGTTGTTGGAAATTCATCAGCGGGCCTGGTTGGCCTGGTCCATAGAAGGGGAAGGATGGAAAACTCCAGGGGTTCGGGGGCCACCACTGGTTATTCTGTGCTCCTCCTCGTGAGCCACGCCAATTTCTCTGATTAGTGTTACCTTGACTTGTGTCCGAGTCGCTGGATGTATCTTCTCTGTCAGAAGATGAATAGTTCGAACCATATCTTCTACCAGCTCTGTGGTATTCTGGGGTTTGGTATGAGGCGTCAGTGTAAGGATACACTTTCTCCATGGAGAACTTCGCTAAGTACTTCTTGAATTTGGTAATCTTACTTGTCAGTAGATTCTCTTTATATTCTTTGATGGTTTTATTCGTCTCCTCAAGGTTTTTTTTTGAAGACGGTTGCTCTGATGATGATCTTTATCTCAGCTTCCAATGTCTGGATCTGGATCAAGACTTTCTCAGCCTCCTTCTTGGCCGTGCTGATGATTAAAATTAACCAGTCCCTCGTGCATCGCCATGCAATGAGGGACCAGTCTTTCAAAAAGGAGGGATTGTCAAGGAACAGCCTAGGGACATTGGTAACTATAAGTCCCGTAGGGGCACAATTGCCCTGAAGGTATTCCGTCATGATGGAACCATGTGTAGTGGTTCTGATGTGTAGTCTTTTTAAATTGGTAAGTCTATTCCAATCATCAGAGGTAGCCATGGTTTGGGTCAAAGGTGTCTCTAAAATACTAGGTGTTGTGAGAATGTCAGCCAATAATGCATCGTCAAATGCTAGACCTGTGCGTTCGGCCATGATGTGTCGTCAGTATTGATGAATGTCTGTGAAAGAGAAGTTTTCAGTCTGTGTAAGCCAGAGAAAAGTAATAAAGAAGAATAAGAATGAGCCCGAAGCTGAGCCGCTGCACTGGAAGTTAGTCACACAAGGGGGGCTTGAGGAGGTTTAAGGACCAGCGGGAACCGACTCCCCACTCATTAATCCTATCACAAAAAAGTTCCCGGGTCTGTAATGGTAAGGGGGGTTCAGCGGAGGGCTGAGTGTACTTTTACGCGCAACAGGGGATTCCCTTTTTAGGACGGTTCCCCTCACACACCAGAGGTGTCATGCTTCATCATAGGGGTGCCTCCTCACGTGAGAGACCTAGTCTCTACGCGGGCTACAACCCCCTCGCTATGAGGGAGGAGCTCAGGGATGTTTTTTTAAGAGGTCAGCGGGTGTGCTAAAACCCTATGTGAGCCTGGTGTGTTGTAACATCGTGCAGTGCTTATAATGTGAGTGATTTAAAACTAACTACGGGGTTAGCACTGCTGCAACTTTTATTCAGCTACCCGGTGTCAGGATTAAAAACAGAATCTTGCTGATAACACAGGTGCCAACATTAGAGGCTTCTGTGTTGTATCAAGACCAACATGTTTCGGCCAGCAGACCTATAAAAGTGTCACGGCCTTCTTCAGGGTCAATGATGTAGCTAACTGCAATAGAAAAGTGTGAGCTACGTGAAAAAACAATAGAAAAACACGTGCAACAAATAATGGTATGATACTGAACCAGTGAATTTTAGCCTGTTCAGTATGTTCAACGCACAACCTATGATGGAAACAAAGAACATCATATCAAAAAATTGTGAACCATTATTTGACCATAAATCAGGCAAACGATAAAGCGCGAGTACAAATTGCATGGATACTCCCCATTCAGTACTACATTGAGACACATTCCAATTTATGATCAATCTGTAAAGTAATGAGATGAGTGACTCACCAATTTTGGTTTGTGCAGTTCACCACCTCTGTCCCGGCTTATTAGCTAAAAGGTACGTGCGCCAAAACCTGACAGAAAAGGTTTGTAGCATTAGGAGTTAAGAAATCCCAAGGGAGGGAAAAGCACATCATGGTTCAGAGTGTCAGCGCCAAGAAAAAGGGGGTGGCTGGGGAAAAAAGGGGGACAGTTTCTGCAGAATGCCAAATGATGTTGGAGCCGAACAAACTCTCATGTCGTCAATATCCAGAGCTTAGTAGGGTGTGCAGGGTGGGGGACCCAACGGAGATGGTGCGTAAGGATGTGGGCCATCTGCTGTCAGGTAACCTGCTGTCAGCCAACTGGAGAGCCGTAGCAGCTAGGCCAGGGGAAAATGTGAGACAAAGCTCGGTCTAGGTACCCCTTGTGGGAAAGTATAAGGAAATGCCAAAGAGGATGTGGCCGCATGAGACAGGCGAGAAGTGCTCACGTGTGCTGATCGGCCTGTTAGTAGAGCCGGAGAGGGGGCGGGGCGGGCAGGCGTGCTGTAAGCTAGTGCCCGGTGGAATTGCAAAGGGGACATTGTACTGAGGTAAGAGCGGGGGAGACCGCCAGCCATGGGGTCTGCCCTAGGTGAGATGTGATCTCAAGCTGGGATGAGCATGAGAAGGGCCAAGAGCCTGGAGGCGCGCTGTGAGGTGCCGGCGGGAAACAGATGGTTAGTGCAGGCAACCGGCAAACCAAAGAAGCGGGCCAAAGTCCAGCATAAAAACGGCAGCTACTAATGAGCAGAGTGCCGAAGTGTGGGCAAAAGAGCAGAGGAGCTATCACTTACCACAAGCTGGAGTCCAGAACCTCATGTCGCACGTCCAGGGGCAGGATGAAGGTGAAACGCAAGCATCAGCCTTAAGTACAGTGGCTCATTAGTGTCAGGCCGAGCCAATGATGCGCACCTGGAGCTCCCGCGACCCAAACCGGAATTCGTGTGGCGGTGGGAGTGGTAGTTCTGGAGGAACTCTGTAGAACTACAAATCGCCGATAATGCCGGAGGGAAATCGGCGCGCCGCCGTGAGGGCAAACTTATGCTGGGACACAATGGGTGCATGCAGAGGTCGTCTCTGCCCGAAGTACTGAAGTGTACTATGGAACACCATAGATCCCTGTAGTAATGGGGCGTGTGGAAGGATCTGGCTGGGAAGGTAGGCAATGCTGGTCCTACCGTGGGAGCCCAGGTGGGCCCACAGGTGTGAAAGGATGTATCACTTCCTGGGTCCCCGTGTGGCCCGCAAAGTTGAACGGGTCGTTCAACTGGTGGGCGGGGATGTTGGAAAAGTAGGCGAAGGCAGGAGCAATATGGGGGAGAGAAAAAGAAGGAATCCCTGAAGCCCCGTGGGTGGGCGTCACCAGGAAAGGGCTCACAGTCTGGCTACAGAAGCCTGGCAACCAGGGGGACCTGACGGTGCTCACCTGGAAGGTGGCGCTGAGTCATGGCAGGGGTGCGTGGTGGGTCTCAGGAGAGCGCCAACCACAGGATATCATCATTAAGCCCCATGTTTGCAGTGTCCAGCCTGTACACCCATCTCTGCTCTAGCCTGAGACGTTTGACAGTCAATCCAGGAGTGATTGCAGTGAGATTGGGTTTATCAAAAACAGTCCAACTAAACGAGTCTGCGCCGTGTTTCATGTCAAAAAAATGTTTTGTTAATTTCGTGATTTGTTTAGCACACCTGATTGTGCTTTTGTGTTCGAGGATCCTGGTGCGTACCTTTCTAGTGGTCATCCCCACATATCTTAGGCCACAAGGGCAAGTAATGAGGTAGACCACCCTCTCGCTGTTACAGTTAGTGTGTTCTTGTAGGACCCAGGGTCTAGAGGTGCCTATGTCTATACTTTTGGTCACTTGTGTTTGTGCGCAAGCAGCACAAGAACCGCAAGGGTAGTGGCCCTGGACATTGGGTAAATTCCAGAGGGTGTTGGGTCTTGGTGTATTTGCAACAAGGGGTCTGGTATGGATCAGAGTGTCTTTCAAGTTCCGACCCCTTTTAAATGCAAATAATGGTTTCTCTAGGGTCAGCTGTCCCTTATTCAAGATATTCCAATTGTGTAGTATGGACCTCTTAACTACATTAGATAGTGCGCTAAAGGTGTTGACGCACACCAATTTGGACGGGGATTGTTTGGCACAAGGCTGTTCTAGTAAGGCTTCTCTGTTGTTATTTAAAGCCCGTTTAGACGATTTTTTGATGAGGGTGGACGGATAATGTCTGTCTCGAAGGTTGCTCTGTAGTTTGGCAGCATGCTTGTTGTACTTGTCTATACTGGAACAGTTGCGTCATAGTCGCAAGAACTGCCCGTATGGCAGATTGTCCCGCAACGATTTAGGATGGTAACTCTCATATTGGAGTAAAGCGTTGCGGGCTAGGGTTCTGATAGAGTTCTGTTCCCAACGTTCCACCGACTGGGTAGATCGAGAGGTCTAAGAAAGCCAATTTCTCCTTACTATATTCGCATGTGAAGCGCAGATGGTTGTTTCTACTGTTCAGCGAGTCGTGGAAGAGGTTGATCGTCACGTTGTCTCCTCGCCAAATGACGAGGATATCGTCTATGTACCTCTTCCATAGGACTATGTGGGTGCGGAATGGATTATCAGTCCCAAGGACAACACCTTCTTCGAACATATGCATGTAAAGGTTCGCTAGACTAGGCGCGAAGGTGCTGCCCATGGATGTACCTGAGGTTTGTAGGTACAGGTGTGTTTTAAATTGAAAAAAGTTTTCTGTCATGGCCAATTTCGCGCACTTCATGATAAAGGAGATTGGTGTAATGGTTTCTGGTGGATGTTGTGTCAGAAGTAGTTCGACTGTGTCCAGGGTTTGGTCCTGTGGTATGCAGGTATATAGTGCTTCCACATCGAAAGACGCTAGATAGTCAGTATGTGGGTCGAAGTCCATGCCATTCAACAAGCGTAGCACATCCGTCAAGTCTTTAAGATATGTGGGCATTTTGATCACCAATGGTCTTAAAAAAACATCCACAAACTGTGATAATGGTTCCAGCGCAGAACCGATCCCAGAGATGATCGGTCTGCCTGGGGGTGGTCTCTGTGGTTTGTGTATTTTGGGTAATACGTAAAAGTAAGGAGTGATGGGTGTTTTGGTACAGAGAAAGTCAGCTTCTTTTGCTGTGATCTAACCCCTTTCGTGGGCTTCCTTCATCATGAGTGACATAGTCTCAGTAATTCGTTCAGTTGGATCTTTTTCCAGGCGCCGATAGGAGGAATTGTTGCTGAGTTGTCGTAGGCATTCAGCTCTGTAGGTATCAGTGTCCAGTATTACCGTCGCCCCGCCTTTGTCGGCAGCTTTGATGGTGATGGTCTTGTCCAATTTCAAGGCGAGAAGTGCTATTTGTTCATTTTTTGGAATGTTGTTGTATGTCTTTGGTGGCAGTGCCAGACCAGTCGAGAGATCTTTCAGAACTGCTTTTTCGAAAGTAGCTACCTCCGCTGGAACCGAACCAATCGGTGGATTAAATGTAGACTTTGTTCGTAAGTTGGTATTTGTTTCCTCTGTGCCCTCAGTCAGTGTGTCCTTGTCGGCAAAGAAAAAATGTAGACGGACTTTTCTGAAGAATTGGTGTACTTCTTGATGGATTTTAAAGGGGTCGCCGCTGTTTGTTGGTACGAAACCTAATCCACGTTCGAGTACTTTAGTTTCTTCAGATGTCAGTTCACGTTGACTTAGATTGACTATCAGACTGGGTCCCTGCTCGGGCCCGCCTGTTGCACCGTTTTCGTCATGCTCCGCGTGTTCCGTTGGGTGACCGGGGAGCTCCAGTGTACCTGTTGTTGAGACCGTCAGCGAGGGGCGCCCGCGACCTTGACCCTGCTGTGGAGGAGCCAGAGTCCTGAGAGTGCTCCCTGGTGTGTGAAAGGAGCAGTGAGAGAGCGGCGGGGGCAGCCGCTGCGTGTTAGTGACGCACGTCGCTGTTCTGATCCCCCCGGCTGAACGTCTGGGAGCCTGCAGTACGCGGATGAGATAAGCGGGCTGCATGCTTCCTTGCCTGGCAGTGGCTATAGACTTCTGAGGGCACCGCTTTACCAGTAAAGGACGGCGGCCCCTTTCCTCCCCGGCCGTGTACCTGGCGAGTGCTTTGAGGTCTGCGCGGCGGATCCCGCCAGCGACGGCTTTGGCGTCACCCAGGATTCTCTTTCTGCCTATTGCGTGGTACTCCTGGCTTGCTGTGAGAAACAGGGGGGTGCGGCCTGCATCGCCTGTATGGACTTAACCTCTGCCTACCCCTGTGCTGGTGGTTGCATCGGACATCCTGAGGGGGCTGTGAAATAAGGCGCACAATGAAGCAGCGTGAAGCAGTCACCAAAGCGCGTTCACAGTCCTGCACACTTGGTTGGGGGCTGCCTGGGGTCCCTCGGAGGCACAGTCATCCTCAGTCTTTCTATACCGCCTTTAACGGCTCACGAACTTGGCCATGGGCCGAAATAGAGTGATGGGGCCCGGCCAGACTAATCAGATTGACAAGTACACGGTGGCCATGGGACGTGAGGAGGGGGCGACAGGTGGGGGCCCGCACGAGGACCTCGATGATAATGCCCCGGACCCATCTCTAAAGGACATTATGAAGGCCATCAGAGAATTGAAAGGCACCCTGGAACCGAAACTAGACTCCGTTACGGAAGATGTGAACCTTCTGCGCGCCGATCTCCGGAAAATGTCAGAGAAGGTTTCTACGGCAGAGGCCGGCATTGGGGGCCTACAGTCTAAAACGAAACGTCTGGAAGAGCAAGTGGCCACCCTCACGAAAATCAATCAGACATATACGCCCGGCTTGAAGACCAGGAAGGAAGGGCTCGGCGCAACAACATCCGCGTGGTGGGGGTGCCGGAAGGGATGGAGGGACCATCAATGGACTTGTTCTTGGAGGACCTGATCTTAAATCACCTGAAACCTAAACACCTGTCAAACTTCTTCTTGGTGGAACGGGCCCAGAGGGCCCTGGGTGGTAGGCCTCGCCCTGGTGCGCCCCCTCGCACCATCATCGCCCGCATCCTCAACTTCAGGGATAGGGATGCAATCCTACAAGCAGCACGGGCACATGGTGATCTTCGGCACGAAAATGCAACCATACGCTTCTTCCCAGACTTTACGTTTCGGGTCCAGCGTCAATGGCGCTCCTTCGACATGGTCAAGAAGGCCCTCAGGGAACAGAGTGTGAAATATATGATGCTTTTCCCCGCCCGACTTAAAATCCTGGATGGGGGAAGGCATACTTCTTTGATACGCCGGCGGATGCAAGTGAGTGGCTGGAGGGCTGGCGGACAGTTTGCCGCAAGGGGGGGTCACATCGGCCTGGAGCGGAGCAGAGCCGTGAAGGGATCGAGCTGGAGGATGGGCGGTCAACCAGTAGCCAGGTGCCAAGGCAACGGACAGATAAGTGACTTTGAGATGCTCCACACATTGCTGAACTGATCCTTTGTACCTACGCACGTACGTTCAGGGTGCTATTGGGTCTTGGGAGGGGGGCTGCGAGAGATGGTGCTCCTCACCAAGGGGGGTTTGTGACCCCTCAACTGATTCCTGTGGCGCGCGGCCCGTACATCCCTCCTTTTCTGGTCTACATATGGGTAATTCACTCGCTTTGGTGGTTTGCTGGTAGCAGGGCCTCTTGACTGCTGCAGTATGGGCATGTAACTTTCGTAGGCAGCTACATACTTCTTCGTGCTGGCTGCGTGTCCATGGCTCCTCACAAATGTTTATTTCTAAATTGTTTGGGCGACAGGCACTCTGCACGTTTGGGAGGTGGGAGGTTGGGGACTCACCTAGCAGGGTTGCAGGGAGGGGGGAGTTGGGTTTCTTGTTTGTTTTGTTCAGGAGGGAAGGGATACACGCTCGAGACCTTGAGATCCAACAGGTGATGGAGATTGACCCGGAGGGAATTTCTAGGGCGAGGGAATACTCAACTACCATAGGACCTACCCACGATCATGGGCGACCCCGCTAGCATGCAGATATGGACCTGGAATGTGAATGGTCTTGGTAACAAGATCAAACGCACATTAGTTATGCAACACCTTAAGAGGCACTCCCCAGATGGAGTTATGATCCAAGAATCACACTTACGGGGAAGTCGATGCAAGGCCCTAGATCGCTTTGGGTATAAAATGGTGGCCCACTCCGGGTTTACATCCGGGGCACGGGGAGTGGGGATATTGGTACGCAACACATTGCCCCTGGTTATAACTGGTATGTGGTCAGATGACGCAGAATGTTTTGCTGCAGTAGCAGGTAAATGGGAGGGGCGCCTGATAGTGTTCTGTTCATGTTATATACCCCCGGGTCTTCACTCGGTGATCTTTCCAAAGTTGAGTTCATTCTTGACCAGTCTTCCGTTAGGTGTTCTCCTCATTGGCGGGGACACAAACGCAGTCATGAGCCCGGAAGTGGACTGCACTGGTTCCCAGACTGGTAGACGGTGGGAGCGTTGACTGGCAGACTTCGCCCCAGCCCTGGGTCTGATGGACTTGTGGCGGGCGCACAACCCCTCACTTAGACAATACACATTTTATTTGGCGCGACATGGGTCCTTTTCCAGGATAGACCACTTTTTCACCCGCAATGTCAAGATGGGAGAATTTGCTAACGCCAAGCACATGGCGCGGGGGATCTCAGATCACTCTCCAGTATGCGTCACCCTCAGAGGCCCGGTCACCAACAGAGCTACATTCCCGAGGATAGACCCTTGGCGCCTCCGTGACCCCACACTTGGGGAAAAGCTCCTGGAGGGTTCAGAGCTATACTTTAAAGAAAACAAGGGGTCGGTGGAGTTGCATGTTACACTGTGGGAGGCTTACAAGTTGGTATTGAGGGGGTTGGCGCAGGCGCTGATTGGAGCGCAGAAAAAGTAGGAATCCCTGCAGATTCAAAATCTAGAGCAGGAAATTAGCCAGCTTGAGGGAGATAGTGTGCTGGCCTCGTCCGCGGAATTGAGGCATAGGCTTACACTGAAGCTGCGGGACCTCAGGGCACTGGCGGATGGGGAGGCACGGGTGTACGCAGCACCGCATCTACGATGTGGGAGACAAAGCGCTGAAGCTCCTGGCGTGGTTGGAACACCGAGATCGGGACCGATCTTGGGTGTCGGAGGTGCGCGATGTCTCTGGTTCACTTCAGTCGAGTATGAGTATAGCAGAGGCTTTTGCCTCTCACTTCGAGCGGGTTTATGCTCCAGTGTGCACTAGGTCAGAAGAGGACTGTGCTGATTTTCTGCGGGACTTTGCCTTGCCCATGTTGTCATCGGAGGCGTGCGAACGGCTCAAAGAAGACCTCACGGAGGAGGAGCTTGGAATTGCTCTGAGCTCCCTCAAATCTGGGAAAGCATCAGGGCCCAATGGCCTCCCCATAGAGATTCACAAAAGACAGTCCTCGATCGTAATACCCCCACTCCGCGAGATGCTGACAGAGATGCTGACGGAGGCGCGTGAGGCCGGGCTGCTTCCGCCGGATCAAAGGGCGGCGATGATTGTGGAAATTCACAAAGCGGGAAAGCCACCCAACCAGTGCAGCTCCTACCGTCCTATTTCCCTCATCAATGTAGAAGCTAAGGTCCTTGCTAAGGTGTTAGTGGATAGACTGGTGTCCGTCATTACAGAGCTGGTGCACGTGGACCAGTCAGGGTTTATGCCCAGTAGGAGTACCCGCCACAACTTACGGAGACTCTATGCTACACATGACTGAGGGCGCTGAGACTTCCCAAACGGCATTGATGGCGCTGGACGCATCAATGGCATTCGATAGCATTGAGTGGCCCTATCTGTTCATGGTCCTCCAGTGGATGGGTTTCGGTCCGAACTATTGTAGTTGGGTTAGACTCTTGTATGAGAGGCCAACGGCCCAAGTGCGTGTTAACGGGGCAGTATCAAGATCCTTCCAGCTGCGCAGGGGCACCAGGCAGGGCTGCCCCCTTGTCTCCACTCCTGTTTGCTTTGGCATTGGAGCCACTGGTGCACTGGATCCAGAGAGATCCTATGATCTGGGGCATAGCAGCACCGGGGGGATGGGAAGAACGTATCTCCCTCTACGCTGACGACATTGTTTTGTATCTTGCGTGACCATACCACTCAATGGCGCGAGCACTGCACATCTTTGAACTATTTGGCAGCTACTCCGGTTACACCATCAACTGGTCGAAGTCAGAGATCTTTCCACTGTCGGGCCCCCCCCCAGGACTCTCATGCGGTGTGTGGCCCCGGTGGTAACAGAGGGCTTTAAATATCTAGGGGTTTACGTCACGCGAGACAGGAAGGTGTTCCTCGATAGGAATCTCGAACCCAGATTGAGCCGCCCGGGAACGGACGTTGGCCATTGGTCTACTCTCCCACTCTCCCTCATAGGTAGGGCGGCCTTATTTAAAATGATGACACTGCCGAGGCTCCTTTACATTCTCCAGAATACTCCATACACGGTCCCCCCGAATGTGTTCAAATGAATAGCGCAGGTGGTCAGAACATTGCTCTGGGAGGGAGGATCCCCAAGAATTGCCTTGCACAAGCTGCACAAGGGAATGTATGATGGTGGCCTGGCGGTTCCAGACATCAGGCTATACTACTGGGCCTCGCAGCTTCAGGTGATAAACGACTGGGTGTATGTAGGCGTCGATGAACCCGCATATAGAGTGGACAGAATGGTTATGCCTGGAGGCAATTGTGAATCCCTTCTGTACGCTCGAAGGTCACGTCCGGAGTGGCCCGATCGCACCAAGGTGGTGCTGCAGTGCTGGAGAGAGGCTAATAAACTCCTAGGATGGGCGGGGAAGCTGACCGGTAAAACCCCGCTGTGGTTGGGCGACCAGTTGCGCGAAGTGGCCGCTCTGGCGGGCTTCAGGGGGTGGAAATTGATAGGAATCGAGTATTTAGGGAATATATGGAAAGGGGACTCCCCCCTCACGTTCGTAGATCTTCAGAGAGAGTACAACCTTCATCAGTCACAGGGTTACCACCATAACAGACTCTTGCACGCTCTGCACTCACACGTACACAGTGGTGTATCTATCCCGGATTACTCCCCGTTAGAAGATAGGTTGCTACTCGACCCCATCACTGAGAAACCGACATCCACGATCTATTGTAAATTAATCAACAACGTACCAGACCCCCTGACTACCCTCCGAGATGCCTGGGCCAGGGACCTCGGCAGCATGGACGATGAGGACTGGCAGGAAGCATTGCAGAGCCCTAGGGAGATCGCAATACGCTCTAGGTTTAGATTAGTACCGCTGAAGATTCTACACCGCACCTACTACCCTCGCACACACCTATATAAATGGGGCAAGATCCCGTCGGCACTGTGTGTTAGGGGATGTCAGCAAGAGGGTACTTTCCTACATATCCTATGGGAATGCCCTGAGATAGTTCGCTTTTGGACGAACGTTACTGATGTTATGTCTGGGGTGGTGGGGGAGACGGTTCCGCTGGAGCCGAAGTGGCTTCTGCTGATGATAAAGGGCGAAACTGACTGGTCCAGATACGTGGGGATATGGTTGGCCCTGGCTGCTGGGATTGCGAAGCGTAACATTGCTAGGGGGTGGGGGGCGTCGGCGCCTCCGCTGCTGGAGGATTGGAAACGTGACCTGGACTGGTGCCAACGTGCCGAAGAAACTGTCTACAAAAGCAGGGGATGTGCCAAGAAATGGGAAAGAGTGTGGGCACCATGGCGAAAATACAGAGAACTAGGGGTGGGCACATAGATGCTGGTTGTATGAGTAATGTGATACTGTCTTTCTTTTCCCTCATATCTACATCGCTTCTGATTACTGTGGTCTCTCCATGTATGGACTTTTGGCACAGTTTTGTACTGTATGGTCTCTTGAGCTTTGTTAATAAAAAGATTTAAAAAAAAAAAGAAAATCTGAAGATCTGCAATCAGTGGGGTCCCCTAAATAGTTAATTTAGGGGCTTTAAAGGGAGTGAGGGATAGTAGGCAATGGGCTACTTACCCCTGGGTACATTATGCCCCCTATATGACTTCTTCTGGTGGGAAGTGGGCATAACCCTGTCCCAGAGTTCCTAAGTGTGCCAGCACAAAGATGGCCACTTCTGAAAAGTCATACCCATACAAATTTGATTGTGTGTGTCTGAAGTTGCAGTAGGGGCATATTTTGCATTACCACTTTTAGTTTTTTCTAAGGAAAAAAGTTTGCACAGATTTGGGATGGCTGGAGGCCTGGTTTTAGAACTTTTAAAGAACTTTTTCTCCATTTTATTGCGTATTGGTTGGAAATTTTGCACTATTATTTTGCTCATTTTTCTTTGGGGCCTAGTCTGACCACGCCACAGGCCACTTCTGAAATTTTGTACCCACATCAGGTTATTCCACCTTAGGGGTGGTACTAGCCTGGGGTTGGGCATGCAAGCCTGACTAGCTAATTTTCCCACTTGTCCAGGTGCCAAAGGGCTCTGCACAAAGGGGGTCGGCTTCCTCTTCTGTGAGGGGAGCCAGATTCGCATTCAAATGAGGCAACTTCTTTGAAGTTTGCCGGACTAGGAAGGCTAATCAGCAGGTCATCCTATGGGAAGGGGTGTGACACCTTCCTTTCAGACAGGCTTTGTTCCTGATCTCCTAAGAGCAAAAGACTCTCATCCTAGGAGGTCAGAAACATGTCTTGGGTGGCAGGCTTGCAGAAACTAGTCAGTCAACACACCAGAGCTGGTAGGTTTTCAGGGGGCACTTCTAAGGTGCCCTCTAGGTGCACGTTTTAATACATCCGACACTGGAATCAGTGTGGACTTATTAATATGAGATGTTTGATACCAAACACCATATGTTTCAGTGAAGCCATTATGTAGCTTGGGAACTCATTTTGACCAATGCCCAGGACATAACTTAAGATGGCTTCCCTACTTACTTGCAATATCTAGCAGTAGAACTAGACATCCCAGGGATATATCTGCTTATGCAGATATGTCCTCACATAAAATATAATGCACCCTGCGTTAGGGATCAAAGGCCTGCTGTAGGGGTGACACATATATTAGATGCAGTAACTTTGGCATGACACACAGGGGTGTGTCATGTCATGTTTTCACTCGTGGTTTGCAACATGTTACGCAGCCTGCACTGGCAGTCTGTGTGGAATTTGTTTTCAGGGTCCCTTAGGGTGGCATAAGCTATGCTGCAGCCCTTAGGGACCCTCTTTAATACCCCAGCCCTAGGTACCTGGGGTACCATTTACTAGGGACTTACAGGGGTGCTAAAGTCATTTTCCAATTGTAGCACAATTGGACAACACCTTGTTTTAGGTAAGGAGCACTGGCACTGAGGTCTGGTTTGCAGGCCTCAGTGCACTGTCAGAGTCAACAATCAGCATCTAGTAGCTAAAAAGGGGGCAAAAAGTATGTGTGGGGGTAACTGCAACAAAAGCCCAGTTCCCTACTAGGCCATCCTTTGCCATAGGCCTGCATGTGTTCTTTGTTGTTCATGCCTTTGCTCTTGTTGGCCATGTGGCCGGCAGCCATTTAGTGGTCAGTGTGCTTTGTTTTTGCCACAGGCCTGCATGTGTTTTTTATTGTCCATGCTTTTGCCCTTGGTGGCCATGTGGCCGATGACTACTTTGTAGCCAGTGTGATTTGCTTTTGCCGTAGATCTGCGTGTGTTCTTTGTTATCCATGCTTTTGCCCTTGATGGCCATGTGGCCGGTGGCTACTTTGTAGTCTGTGTGAATTGCTTTTGCCATAGGCCTGCTTGTATTTTTTGTTGTGCATGCCTTTTCCCTTGGTGGTCATGTGGCCAGCGGCCATTTTTCAGTGTGCTTTGCTCTTGCCGTAGACCTGCATGTGTTCTTTGTTGTCCATGCCTTTGCCCTTGTTAGCTATGTGGCCGGCAGCCATTTTGTAGTCACTGTGCTTTGCTTTTGCCATAGGCCTGCGTGTGTTCTTTGTTGTCCATGCTTTTGCCCTTGGTGGCCATGTGGCCGGCGGCCATATTTTAGTCAGTGTGCTTTGCTTTTGCCATAGGCCTGCATGTGTTCTTTGTTGTCCATGCCTTTGCCTCTGGTGGCCAAGTCGCGGTTTTGCCATAGACCTGCATATGTTCTTTGTTGTCCATGCTTTTGCCCTTAGTGGCCAAGTGGCTGGCAGCCATTTTGTAGTCAGCGTGCTTTGCTTTTGCCATAGGCCTGCATGTGTTCTTTGTGGTCCATGCCTTCACCCTTGGTGACCATGTGCCAGTGCGGCCATTTTGTATAGTCGGTGTTGTCCTTTTCTTCCACTTTTTAAAGCCATTTTCTAGGGACGTTGATAGAAGAGGCCTATACCTTTTTGCTTTTCTTTATCTTTTTCTTTATTGCCTGATGTGAGTTTAATGTGCTTGAGGATGATTCTAGTATGCATGTGCAGTGTTTTTAATATGCACTTTTTCCACTTTCCCCTGGGCCTCCTTACCTCCCATAGAATTTATTATAGTCATTAGGGAGACACCAGCAGGACATTTTTTTCAATTATTTGGTTTTTTCCTGAACCCCATGCCTGCCATAGGCTTAAACTAGCAATATTTTTTAAGGGTTATTCCATTTTCCCCTGGCCTACACCCGCCACCTGCCATAGGTGCACACCAGAAATAATTATTTTTAGGATTATTCCATTTTCCCCCGGACCTTCTTCCTGCCACAGGTGTCTCATAGGCTTAGAGGCACATAAAGTAAACTTTTTAATCTGTATGTCAATGAAATAATATGTGATTACGGTTTGGAATGGATACACTATTGTTAATTTTTTGTGATGTAACCTACTAAATTATATTGTGTGTAGATTCTTGTTTGTTTGCTTTTAGGTGCACAAAAAAACATCATCCCACACAGTACAGCCAGAAAGAAGGCCACCAGTGACGCACACCAGCTGAGTCCTCTTCTGTGGCCGCTTGTGCAGGTAAGTAGCAACTGCCAGAGCTAAAAAATAACTTGAAAATTACCCCAAAGAAGGGTGTTCCTGCCAAGAAAGTGGCCAGTGAGGAGGAGAAGAAGAAGGATATTGCCACCATTGACATGCCGGCCTCAAACCTCTTTCAGGAAACGTGGTCTACCTGCTGCTGCTGCACCCTCCTCTGGGCAGCAAAAGGCTGGGAGCAGCACTACAGCATCAGCAACAGCACCACTCTAACCTAGTGCTAAGCCCAAGCCCAAGTCTCTCAGCGATGCAGCCACTGCAGTCATGGCCATGAGTAGTGAGTGTTAACTGGATTTGTCCCAGCCGCAAACTAGTACTCAATTGTCTCAGGCAAGTGGGCGCAACCAGCAACAGTTCTTCCTGAAGTAGGAGCAGAACAGGAGGTTGAGCTTCCCGCTGACCAAAATGTTGCTTTTCAATCATTGGTTTCACAATCTCCAGCAAAAAAAATGAAGGGTACTCCATCATCTTCTCCAAGCCCCCCTTCTGATGATCTGGCTGAGTCTGATACCTGCCCCGAGAGACAAGGGAAAAGGAAAGTTCCTGAAAGCCTTAGAATTATGGAAAGTGACAGTGATTGTCAGTATGAAGGGCAGGTCAGAGGCCACCGCAATGACCCCTCCTATTCAACCTGCTCAGAGGGATGTTGTTCTACCACCACCATTGCTGGCTTCCATATTTGTCAGACGCCCATCAAGACCTGCATTCACCACTACCACAATCAAAGTATGCCTTACCAAGAGGCAAACGACACAGACATCTACCACCATTTCTTCAGGCATTGGCACACTAAAAAAGTTGTCCTCCCCAGTTTGGGACTTCTTTACGATTAGCAAGCAGGAGGATAACATTGAAATTTGCACCATTTGCCATATAAGTGTTTGTCAAGGTAATTCCAGGTTCACACTACAGTACTGGAAGCCAAGTGTCCCATCTGAGAAAACATCACACAATCTGGTGGAGGAGTACTTCAAAAAGATAACTGGTGGTGGTGATGTTGGTGGTAAGGAGAAAGGGGAAGCATCCAGGCCGGACTGGCTACCGGGCGTTTTGGTGTGCTGCCAAGCTGGGGGCTGATTTCGTTGATGGGGACCTGCGTGTGCTTAAAACCATTCATTTTGCTTTGTTTATTTAGGAGCACACGCAGGTCCCCATCAACGAAATCAGCCCCCACCGCAGTGAAATCAGCCCCCAGCTTGGCAGCACACCAAAACGCCCGGTAGCCAGTCCGGCCCTGGAAGCAGCTGAGTGCACAGTGATAGGAGAAGAAGGTGGTCATGAGGAAGAAGAGGATGACAGCATTACACAAAGCAGCCCTGTCCCCTGTAGTGTGCCAGAATCAACAGCATCAGCAACCTCCAAATGGCACAAGACTCAGATGCATACACTCCGCACAAGATGCACATTGAATCTCCCAACTCCTGGTCCTCTCCGGAAGTCGCTTGTGTCAGTGACATCAAAAATAAAGAAATCCTAGCTACAATTACAGGCATGTTTAGGCAGGAGGGGCCCTATGAACGCAACCACCCAATAGCACATTTGTACAACGAGAAGCTGGCTAAAGTGTTAGTCCTTGACCTCTTCCCATTTTCTTTTGTGGAAGAAGTGGGATTTTTAGAATTTGTGGCTGCCATCTGCCTGAAATGGAAGGTTTCCAGTCGAACCTATGTTGCCAGAGATGCTGTTCCAGCTTTCCTTCATGATGTGCTGCAATTGTTTGGCAAGCGACCCCTGACCTTGACTGGTAGGTCGCTCCCCCACCACACAGCTCCGTCTGTGTGCCCTGCTGCTGCCCCTGATTGTGCCTCGCTTTTCCTTTCTGTGCCCCCTTGCTGCCCCTGATTGTGCTCGTTTTTCCTTTCTGTGCCCCCTTGCTGCCCCTGATAGTGCTCGTTTTTCCTTTATGTGCCCCCCTTGCTGCCCCTGATTGTGCTCGTTTTTCCTTTCTGTGCCCCCCCTTGCTGCCCCTGATTGTGCTCGTTTTTTTCCTTTCTGTGCCCCCCCTTGCTGCCCCTGATTGTGCTCGTTTTTTCCTTTCTGTGCCCTCCTTGCTGCCCCTGATTGTGCTCGTTTTTCCTTTCTGTGCCCCCTTGCTGCCCCTGATTGTGCTCGTTTTTCCTTTCTGTGCCCCCTTGATGCCCTGATTGTGCTCGTTTTCCCTTCTGTGCCTGTTTCCCGCCGCTGCGCCCCTGCGGCCCGCCCCCTCACTGCCCATTCGCTGCCCCATTCCCTGCTCCTCCCTCCCACCTCCCCATTTATGGCGGCCGCTGCGTGGTGAAGAGAGCGACCCCTGACCTTGACTGGTAGGTCGGCTCCCCACCACACAGCTCCGTCTGTGTGCCCTGCTGCTGCCCCTGATTGTGCTCGTTTTTCCTTTCTGTGCCCCCTTGCTGCCCCTGATTGTGCTCGTTTTTCCTTTCTGTGCCCCCTTGCTGCCCCTGATTGTGCTCGTTTTTTTTCCTTTCTGTGCCCCCCTTGCTGCCCCTGATTGTGCTCGTTTTTTCCTTTCTGTGCCCCCCTTGCTGCCCCTGATTGTGCTCGTTTTTCCTTTCTGTGCCCCCTTGCTGCCCCTGATTGTGCTCGCTTTTTCCTTTCTGTGCCCCCTTGCTGCCCCTGATTGTGCTCGCTTTTCCTTTCTGTGCCCCCTTGCTGCCCCTGATTGTGCTCGTTTTTCCTTTCTGTGCCCCCTTGATGCCCTGATTGTGCTCGTTTTCCCTTCTGTGCCTGTTTCCCGCCGCTGCGCCCTGCGGCCCCGCCCCTCACTGCCCATTCGCTGCCCCATTCCCTGCTCCTCCCTCCCACCTCCCCATTTATGGCGGCCGCTGTGCGGCCGCGCCGCTGGCGCGCCGAAGGCGCGCCTAAGGCAAGCCCGTCTGCGCCCGTCCGCGCCGTGACCGCGCCCAGCGCCAGACCCCCTGGTCCGGGCATCCCCGCGCCCGCCACATCAACAGACGCCGATACGACGCCAGCACCCTCCACGCACTCAACCCCGGAAAAGATCACGCTTGCTACCAGGCCACCCCGAAGCGCACCCAAGGGCCCTTCACCTGCCGGAACTGCAGCTTCGCCAGCACCCGCCCCGCCAAACCACCGCCCAGGAAAGAACCCAACTACCTCAGATGCATCCTCCTCAACACCCGCTCCGCCCGCAAACACGCCATCGAACTCTGGGACATTCTCGACTCAACCTCCCCAGACGTCGCATTCCTGACGGAGTCCTGGCTGAATCCCGCTTCAGCCCCCGACATCGCCATTGCCATCCCGGACGGATACAAGATCACCCGCAGGGACCGCACCAACGGAGTCGGAGGAGGCATCGCCATCGTCCACAGGAACACCCTCAGAGTCTCAACCAACACCGACGACACCCTCAGCACCGAGGAACACATGCACTTCCAGATCCACACCGATCCCAACACCACCCTCAGAGGAACCCTCATCTACAGACCCCCCAGACCCCGACCACAGTTCAGCGATTCCATCGCTGACTTCATCAGCACACACGCCATCGCCTCCACGGACTACATCCTCCTCGGGGACCTGAACTTCCACCTCGAGAACAACAAGGACACCAACTCCACCACCCTGATCGACAACCTCGCCACCCTCGGACTCAGACAGCTCGTGACTACACCCACCCACGCCGCCGGCCACACGCTAGACTCCATCTTTTCCGCAAGCCCACACGTCTCCTTCAACCACACCTCCGAACCCCACTGGACTGACCACCACTGCATCCACTTCACCTACAGGAAGCCCACCACGCACCACCGCACCGAACAAATGCCTCGCCGCTGCTGGAGCAGAGTCACGGAAGACCAGCTAACCACAACCCTCGCCCTGAGCCCACCCGCCGAACCCTCCGACCCCGACACCACCGCCCGCAACCTCAGACAGTGGATCGACGACTGCGCCAACACCCTCGCCCCGCTCAAGAATCCGCCCAACAGCCACCTGGTTCACCAAAGACCTCCAGGCCTCCAAACGAACATGCCGAAAACTGGAGAAGATCTGGCTCCACGAACGGACAGCGGACAGCTACGCCGCCCACAAGAGTGCCACCCGCAGTCACCATCACCTCATCGGATCCGCCAAAAGGGCCTCACTCAAAGACCGCCTAGACAACAACGCACACAACAGCAAAGAGCTCTTCAACATCGTGAAGGAACTCTCCAACCCCAGCTCCAACACCAACGACATCCAGCCGTCGCAAGACCTGTGCGACTCACTGGCCACCTTCTTCCACCGCAAAATCGCCGACATCCACGACAGCTTCAACACCACGACCGCCCGGCAACCACCGAGACCACTGCCCCCACAACCACCAACCGCCTGCTCTCCTGGACCAACATCAACGACGAGGACACCAGCGAGATCATGAACACCATCCACTCCGGTTCACCGCTAGACCCGTGCCCTCACCACATCTTCAACAAAGCCAGTACAGCCATCGCGCCCCATCTCCGGAAAATAATCAACATCTCCTTCGAGACAGCAACCTTCCCGGAAAGCTGGAAGCACGCCGAGATCACCGCCTTACTCAAGAAACCCAAGGCAGACCCCAAGGACCTCAAGAACTTCCGACCCATCTCTCTGCTCCCGTTCCCTGCGAAGGTCACCAAGAAAAATCGTCAACAAACAACTGACCCGCTACCTCGAGGAGAACAACATCCTGGACCCTTCCCAGTCCGGCTTCCGCAGCAACCACAGCACCGAAACCGCCCTCATCGCCGCCACCGATGACATCAGGACCCTGCTAGACAACGGAGAAACAGCAGCCCTCATCCTCCTGGACCTATCAGCCGCCTTCGACACGGTCTGCCACCACACACTACGAACACGCCTTCACGACGCCGGGATCCAAGAGAAGGCCCTGGACTGGACCACATCCTTCCTTTCCGGCAGAACACAAAGCGTCCGCCTCGCCCCTTCCGATCCAAGGCCACCAAGATCATCTGCGGCGTACCCCAAGGCTCCTCCCTCAGCCCAACGCTGTTCAACATCTACATGGCACCCCTCGCCCACGTCGCCCGACAGCACAACCGCAACATCATCTCCTACGCCGACGACACCCAGCTGATCCTCTCCCTCACCAAAGACCCTCACACCGCCAAAGCCCACCTCCACGAAGGAATGAAGGCCGTCGCCGAATGGATGAGGACCAGCCGCCTGAAGCTGAACTCGGACAAGACGGAGGTCCTCATCCTTGGTTCCAACCCTTCAGCCTGGGACGACTCCTGGTGGCCAACATCACTGGGAACAGCCCCGCCACCCACCGACCACGTACGCAACCTAGGGGTCATCCTCGACCCCACCCTCTCCATGACTAAGCAGGTCAACGCCGTTTCCTCATCCTGCTTCAACATCCTCCGAATGCTCCGCAGGATCTTCAAGTGGATCCCCACCGAAACAAGAAAAACAGTCACCCAGGCCCTCGTCACCAGCAGGCTGGACTACGGAAACGCCCTCTACGCAGGAACGACGGCTAAGCTCCTGAGACGGCTGCAACGCATCCAGAACGCCTCTGCACGTCTTATCCTCGACATCCCCCGACGCAGCCACATCACACCCCACCTGAGAGACCTGCACTGGCTCCCTGTCAACAAGAGGATAACCTTCAAGCTCCTCACCCACGCACACAAAGCACTCCACAACTCCGGACCAACCTACCTCCAACAGACGACTCAGCTTCTACACCCCCACCCGCCAGCTCCGCTCGACCAGCCTCGCCTCGCCACAGTCCCCCGCATCCGGAAAACGACCGCCGGCGGCAGATCCTTCTCACACCTCGCCGCCAAGACCTGGAACACCCTCCCCACCAACCTCCGACAGACCCAAGACCTACTGGCCTTCAGAAGACTCCTCAAGACCTGGCTCTTCGATCAGTAGCAGCACCACCACCCTCTTCCCCCAGCGCCTTGAGACCCTCGCGGGTATGTAGTGCGCTTTATAAGTGACATGATTGATTGATTGATTGATTGATTGATGCAGCATGGTGCTGTTCAGACTATCCACCTGACGAAAGACATGTGGACCAGTTGTCAAGCAACTGATTATATGTGTATCACTGCACACCGGATCTCTTCTGTAGGGGTTAGGCAACAGCTATCTGCAGGTCTCAGTGCTGCAGAACGTTTTAAGGGTGTTCTGTGGCATGCAACAGCAGCGATGTTTGCCATGGAGAAATCCCATACAGCCGCAAACATTGAGAAGAGATTAACAGCAAGGTGTTTGAATGGATTCGATCAGAGGTCTCAGAATTGCATTTGTTGCCACGGACTTTGGCATGGCAGATAGGGGATATTTCAGGGTCCTCTGTTTGGCACATTGCATGAACCTGATTATGCAGGATGTTCTAAAAAACAGAAGACATAGCAACATATTGGCCACCCGCTGAAGAATCTGCACTCATTTCCGTCATTCTTTTAAAGCCTGGAATGAGTTGAGGATAATTCAGTGCGCTAATAGACCACTGGTTAAAGCTCTCATACAGGAGGTGCCATCACGCTGGAACTCAACCTACAACATGTTACAGACTGATCACTGACTATGTTCCTCAAAGAGGAGGGGATGCAACTGGGAACAGCATGACCATGGAGATGGACAAATGGGGAGCTAGTCAAATGCTACTTCCTGCTGAGGTTTTCACACGGGAAGTCAGCAAGGAGGACAGTACAATAAGTCGAGCAATCAGGTTTTTGCATCTGCTACAAGATCAGTTGAAAAAGGTGTTGCAAAGGTTTGTCAGTGTGAACGAAGAAGCATTGGAGTTGATTCCGAGCTTAATCCTTCGCTTGGCCCGTCATGTTTTGATTTTAACTATATCTAGGGTACTCAATAATTTAAAGAAAATACCTTGGGTATCCCTAAGATATTTGTATTTCCCTGGATCCCTGCTATTATCCAGTTGTGATTTATCTAAGCACTCCCATTATTGTTTGAGTCTGCCACAGTGGTATTCACCTACTGGGGTGTGGATAGGCACCTATGATGAAACATGCCACGACAAGTTGTGGCTGAGGCATCGACTCCAAAATCTCTTTTGATTCTCCTTACAGGAATTGCCATTTGAAAAAATGAACCTTCACCTGGTCGTCTTTTTGTGTTTATAGTTTAATATAGGGAAGATACGACCAGGGCCTTTTGTTCTTGCTCTCTCCCTTTGTGTATTACAGAAGAAGCCTCCCCATTCTCTTAAAGGACATGAAGATAAAGCCTCCCATCAGTATACTTTTTTTAATATCCTAGCTGGGCTGTCAATAAAGGTCAATAATTATACAAGACTGCCACTGTTTGTTGCTTCCATGGGAAAAGAGAAAATACCATAGACAAATGTGCACCACGCCTGGAACAGGTAACTAATATTGCACCAATAAGTTATATAGTAAGTGAATGATGATTTGTGTGGTGGCTGGGAGGGTGTTGTTCAACTAATTTGTAAACTTGATTCGTAATGTTTGGGCCCCGATGGATGATTCTGCCTGAATGATTGCCTTGCTTTCACTATAGTTTCACTTACATGGTCCACTCCTTTCCACTTCTTTTTTTTCAGGTTCTTCAGAGACATACCATAACATGAGTATTTGTAAAGTTCACGTTCACCGCGATCGGTATCTTGGTGCTGAATAACAGATGTTTATTGTTGCCCAACTCAATGGTACTCATTTTATCAACCTCAGATGGATGAAAGGCCCAGTGGACCCACAGGGATTTTAACCTGTGACAGGCCCCTACAGTTGACGCATTAGTCTACTAAGCCACCAGACCAGTCAAATTAATTAACAAAACTACACAAAAAGCACAAATTATTTTGCTCTTCTTGTTCATCAACACTACAGGTCGATCTCCCTCAATCTCATTTGGGTCAGGACTGGACTACCCCAACAGTCAGAAATAAGGACGTTAATGACTATCCGCATCAATGGGAAATAACATGACTCAAAGAGGCCTACTCAGTCCTGTAGATGGGAGAGAGGTGCGTTGTTTTGGGAAATACCGAATAGTGTGCTGGCTCAAATGTCAAACTCCTCTACTTAAGTAGTTGCGGTCTGGGAGGGACTCTCGCTGGGCACACATGTCACATGATGGACGAACTCAGCTAAATGTTATGCCAGTTGACATTTGTGAGATTAATTAGCCAGGTTCATGCATCTACTATTCTGGGATTGGTGGTAAAAGATTGTTCTCACTTCTCAGTTAATCGCACATGACTGCACCAGCATATGCTCTGCACTCTTGGTCCTCATTCACCATGAAGCTTACCTACTCCTTGACTCTACAATATTGACATTTACATTTTTGCATTCCACAGGCCTTCTCTTCTACATGGAGCAAAAGCTCTATAACATTCCTGCTTATTGGACCGGTTCAGCCCTGCACCGAAGAATGACATTCCGAGAAGAAGAACGCAGATGTACCGTCCATTTTGGCACTTGTACAGTATCATTTTTCATTTCTTAAAAATAATAATTTTTAGAACTGTGTGGTTCCTCCCTATTATGTATTCTTCTAACCTAGGAAACAGAACAATTAGATAACTTGGGACTCTAAGGATGAAAGACTGTATGCAATGCATTTAGTAACTGAACTGTGTCATTCATTGATTTCCTCCGACAAGAGATGTGATGATGATGCACTGCTCATTGACTTGATGAATGTTGTGTTAGTCTTTGTCTCACCTTTCCCCAGCTCCCTATCCCCATCCATTCATCAAACCCTTAACCCTTTTCCTCCAGGTTGTGTGGTCTACTGAGGTGTGACTTAAGAATTTACACCATAAATGATCACACACTTGGCGTGGTTGATGTGGTGAAAGCAACACCAACTCACTGTTACTGGATCTTTTTAAGTAAATAATAGCCCATACCAGCCCTATGTACCCACCCAGGCATGAAAGGGACATCATCATAATACAGTCTTAGTTAGAACAATGTTTGCCCCAGAATAGGACAGTGTAAACTATGTGGCGTGATTCATAAAGGTGAAGTTACACTTTTGGTGTAAGTTTACTCTTGCAATTTAACTGTAATACCATCAGTAACTTTGCGAGTAGTAACTTTATGAGTGGTAACTAACTAGTGGTAATAGTATCTTCTTTCAAAGTGATGGCGTTACTTACTACTCATAAAGTTACTACTTGTAAAGTTACAGATGGGAAAGTTAATAGTCATAAACTTACACCGCAAGAGTAAAATTACATCTAAAGTGTCTCTTACTTTACCTTTGTGAATCTGGCTTGTATTGTGTTGCTTACAAAATCTATGCAACATAGAGTAACCTTCTTCTGAGTCCTGACTCCTTACTCCAGTCATGACATGGTTTTTGTGAGTTTCGGTTGAATTTTTTAAATACATTTAATAGTTGTTACTAGCTACCCACTTTGCTTAGAAGTTACTACTTCTAGTTGTTGTTTGTAATCTGACGTTTTTGTCATAGTGGTCTGGTCTCAGTCTTTGATTAGCCACTAACTCTGTGTTTTCTTTCAGTCTAGTTTCCTGTGATGGATATTTCTGCTGAATAATCCTACAGTTGGAGTTTACCCCATTCGGAATAGGTGGCAGTGGGACTTTGCTTTGCGATGTCTTCCCTGTTAGCGCTAGCCCACTGCTACCACCAGCATTAAGAAGGACCTTTGGGAAATCCTGCAATAAGGTTTGGGAAGATTGAGAGAGGTAGCAGACATTGCTTAATCTGTTCAGGTAAGAACCAGTTAATAACTTAGTACTGAAGTTGTTCTTCGGAAGGAGAGATAAAAACAATTAAGATTTTTGTATATGTTGTTGGCAGACCCTATTAGTGGTCAATAGTTACAGAGGGTATGACAAGGCCATCCACTAAACTAACTAGTATACAAGATCATTTGGCGACTGGGTGCTGGAAAACCTCATCAAGCAATAAAGTGAAACAGAATTTAATTAACCAGTTTTCTGTTCCCAGTGCAACTCTGTTGGCAGGGTATAATTACTGGCCTGCAGGAAGAAGTAAGTAACCTACTGAAGAATAAATAGTTGGCAAGGCACTTCAGGTAAAGAAAGTATAGGTGGAAAAAAAGTTGATGTACAGTATAATGTGTGACAATTTCAGAGGACAGCTTCTCGTCTCACTCTCATCACAAAAAAACACAATGATGTGCTGCGCTACCTAGCAATGCTCTAGCAAACCTCTCCTCCCACAACAGGCCCTCTCCCATTCCCAAGCAAAAAACTCAAAGGTCCCATTCATCCTTTTTCCAACTTCCTTCTTACCCTCTCCACCCACAACAGGCCCACCCCCTCCCTAAGCAAAAACCCCAAATGTCCCATTCACCCTTTCCCCAACTTCCCTTTCCACCCTCTCCACACACAACAGACCCTCCCACCAAAAGAAATGTTCAATAAAAACGGGTTTTGAGGGCACCCAGTTCAGTTTTAGTGTCAGCCACCTCCTGGGCCAGAATCTACTATCCGCTCTTGAGTAGCACCATCTCGTGCCTGAGCAGTGTCAGCTCATGTAGGGAGGAGGTGGTCAGATGATGATGAGGAGGGTAAGCTGGTGATGTTCTAGGTGGCAGTGGACCACGGATGCATGTGGCAGGGACGTGGCCGGGTTGGAGGCGGGCCTGGCTGGCAGTCCTAGGAACTGGATGGGCGTAACTCCTCTTCTCCTTCAAGGCTACCAGCTGGCGTTATTCCACTGCCACAGCCTCCAATGTTTGATGCCAAAGCCGGGTGGTTATCTCCTGCCAAGATGGTGGTTGCTGGCCAGCTCCAGCAGCAAGAGAAGCTATATCAAGAAAGTAAAAACAAAAACATGAATTGTGATGCTTAACGTAAACACTTGTTTATAATTGTCTATAGTGGCACAGTAGCAGAACATTGCAGGCCCCCTAGGGCCATTGAAATTTAACTTGGATGTGATTATTAGTCATAGCCTGGAAAAAGTTTTTCCCACCGATTCATCACACATTGCAATAGCACTAACTGCAAGGAATCAATTAAGACAGAACACCAGCATAATCAAAAAGTGATTTTATTTTAAAGGCTTTCATAGTGAAACTGAACAGACACTTTATGTGTGTTAAATGAATTAGCTGCTATTAATCAGTGAGGCGTATATATGCTGCACAAATAATAATACTTGACTATGCAAAATTAACTGAGCCATGCTGGTAGGTTTCCTTACTCTGCAGCATTCTTCTGGGGCAGCTGTAGAATGTTATGTTATTAACTTATAATTCATATGATGCTGCTTTTTTCCAACTCCCTCTTCAAATCTACCCTGAGTCCAAACTTAGGGGCTGATAGAGTCTGGCAGATGGGATACTCTGTCACACACGTGGTGGATAACGGATATCCCATTCGCTGTATTATAGTACACAGTGCATAGAATATAAATGATGCACTGTTGTGTCGTGAATGGGGTACATTTTATTTGTCACATTAGTCACAGAGTATCCCATTTGCCAAACTCTAAATCAGGCCCTTAGTCCCACATTACACCCTGTCCTCCACCACAAATTATTTTCAACAAATACCTTCACTTGGCAGTGGGAAACATTAGTCTACAGGGAGGTAAGTTATAGGGATTGGGCTAGGTAGATATTTAGCTGTGGAGTGGTTGGGTGTCACTGATCATGTACTACGCTTTTGCTTAGTCACATTGGTTGACGGAAGAAGCAAATTGGATCCGTAAATCCGTAAAGGAAGCCATGAAATATAAGCCACTTGGACAGAAAAATGTGGCACATGCCAAGAAAGAATTAACATTTTTGGGAAGGCTAGGACAGACAGAAACAAAGATCAAGTCAAGTACTAGTAGGTGACTGAGTGTGCGCTGGGACACCCCTTGTCTTTTCAAACTTAACTTCGTGGAACCGCAGCAGATGCACATTTCACCACCTGCATTGCAGCACCAAATTAAACCATGCTGCAGTTTTAGATGGCAAAACGCCATCAGCAGGGACTGGAAGTGATGGGCAGGATATCTGCTTCGCTTAACAAATACAGTATTGTCAATAGGAAAGCAAGGCGATTTACCACTTGTACCTGCCACCACTGGGACTTCTCCCCTTCCCTTGACCGGCTGGTCCTCCTCCATTCCTGTCTGGCTGGTGCTTGTTGAAGTGGCACTGGTGGTCTATTGGTCTGTGTGCCTAGAGAAAAACTTAATGCACCTATTTTAGATACCAGATTAGCCACCAAATTATTTATTTTGCACAAGGTACAACAGCAATACCTCACTACAGTTAGGTTAGCTATCTATCAGTATCTTCTTCTATCTAAATTATCACTTTGGGAGCTTTGTTGGTGGACAACATTTTAAAAATTAGGTAGTCATTGAGTCAACCAAAAACATTTTCCTCCCAAGGGAGGGATAAGCGAAGGGCATAAGGCTATGAAAGGTAAAGGGGTGGAAATTAATGCAAAGGACATATGGTATTGGTTGTGGTATCTCATTCCTGCCATACTGCACTGTCATGCAAATTGCTAGCATAAGGCAACATTGGGGGTCCATGACCACTCTATTCCTGTCCCTGTACTTTTTGACTGTTTGATCAAGAAAGCCTTCTCAACCACCATGTTTTGTGAATAGAATACTTGGGCCTTGCTGTGATCCTCTTTATGTTACAAAATATCTGTTCTTGTTCTCCTCTTAGTACTACACAACAAGACATGTAACAGAGGGGTGAAGGAAAGTTTACAAAAAAAGGAGCAGAAGAAAGCTACAGACAGGAGAAAGTCAGCTGCTGATACAAGAAATATAGAAAACACAGGTAAATAAAGGGATAACAAATATTAGAATGGGAGTTGAAAAAAGTGAAAAGTATACACAAGGCCACAATTCTACTAGTAGGAATAGAATGTAAAAAATAAATAAACGACTCACTAGGGACAGCAGACCCAACTGACGCGGTGCTGGTGGTAGTGATCGTCCCACCCGCTGCGGCGCTGGTGGCAGGCCCAGGTGCCCTCTTGCACATGGGTGCCTATGAAAGAAAGAAGGTAAAAACAATGATTGGTGGTACTCTCTACAAAAAAAACATTGTGACAGGCACAACATTGTACTTTTTAAATTAGTAGCCTATTCCTAGTTTCCTAAGCCTATCCAAAAATTAAATTTGGAACTATTCATGCATTCCAACGAATGATCTTTGCTTCTCTGCCCTCTTTTGATGGGTCAAGTCAGTCTTCCTTTGCATACTGCACATCAGGGAGATTGGGACTATGAGCTCCATAAAGCCACAGAGAAGAATGATAACACTTCTGATATACCACGTTTGTAAGAGTGAGTAACATGAGTTGACATCCCTTAAATAGCACCTGGATAGCTCATGCTGGAACAGAATCGTGGTAGTATCATTCACTTGATGTCCACTCCACTGCTATGTTTCACTTTCTACACTCTCAATGTCAGACTGGCACCATGCACCATTACTCTATCAAAGGTTTGTGTTTCCCTTGCCTCTAAGGGTTGTTTTAGAGCAGGGAGGTATCCCTTCCTGCACAAAACAATTCAGGGTGCCATGTCGTTCAACATGGCACCCTTGCACCATGGTGCAAGGGTGCCTGCATTGGCGCTAGGCAGCACTTGGTGCACAGGCGCTCGGAGAGAGCAGAAATTCAACGTATCTTGATAAATAAATATGTTGCACTCCTGCCCTTTCCATTTGACGCAACGCAGCAAGTTGTCTTGCTGCCTTGAGCTGCCTGATATTTTGATAACTCTAGGCTCTGATGCACTCAGCAAAGTACTGTATAGATAATCCCTGGCATATTCACATGCCCACTCCTTTTGGAGCATATACGGTGGACGCAACTGCAAGCACCCTCTGATGCAAAAAGTGCATTTATTTATGCAAGTGGCACATACTAAAACCTCTTGCCTGAGCATGGTACCATGCTTATAAATAAAATGTTCTTTTTACACAAGAGGGCAAATGTGGCCACTGGCCACAATCAATGCTGTAAAGATATATATCTATATTATCTATATAATCTATCTATCTATATATGTCTATGTATGTATATATTCATATATATAAAAAACGAAATTAATTTAATACACACATGCAATTTATATTTTATAATAAATGAACACATTGACATTATATATAAATATATTTTATTTATATAAACTTACACACATTATGAATAATGTGAATATGTATACTTCACGTATTATTAACCGGTGTAAAATATATTTATTCCTATAAATATAAAAAAAAATATTCATAATCAAAAACATATATGTATATATTTATGTATATAATTATCACATAAACTTAACTTACCTGTGAGCATATTTCTTGTAAAGAAAACGTAGAGTTTTTAGAACACAAAAATATTACTCACTGAACCCTGCAACCTTGACGGCTAGCAGGTTGAGCAGGTCCTGTTCCCGGTCTAAGATGTTGGCCCAGCAGTGGTGCGTCAGCTACTGCTGGGTGCGCTGGAGCCTGTGCTGCGGTGCACACACCACCGCACTTGCCCCCAGAGCATCCGATGTTCCTACAAGGAGTGACCCTTACTAGGTTGGGAGGGAGGTCGCGCTGCACCCAGAAATTGAGCGCACCCACCTCTGCCTTGCCGGAGATGGGTTGGGCTGCACCACTGCGTCCCTCACAGGGGTAACAGGTGGCGCTGCCTCATTCTGTTGCATATTCTGCCATTAGAACTTAGGAAGGAGTTGGACTGAGAATGGGAAGGAAAGAAGCAGGAGGTCAGACAGAGAGCATAGGCCAGGAAAGGAAGATAAAAAACAAAGTACAAAAAAAGTCAGAAAAAACACACAAACGTAAATACACAAAGGGAAAGTCAGACAGTAATAAGGAAAAGGTGGGATTGGGAAGCGGGTGACCAGATGGGGTGGATTGGGTTGCATTGGAGTGGGATGGAATTTGCAGCAGGGAGAAAGGCAGGCAGGAGCAGGCTAAAGAAAATGGCCACATGCTTGTGCACCGTATGGTGCTGTTTGCGCTGATTGTTCAGTGTGGAATGTGCTAGCGGAGCTAAATCTCAGTGTACCGTGCATTTTCCACCCATTCATAGAACTCCGCGGAATCTTGCAGAGTTTTTTTTGTATCTATGCAGAATTCTGCTGAGTGAAATTCAATGAGTTCCGCCCACCCCTAGATAACATGCTAGACATAAGTGCAAACTATGCAGAAAGCTGTGTGATAAATGCTTATTCCACATGTTAGGCTTGGTTCTCAGATGGGAAACTTAGAAAAAGTTAATTATATTATCCATTCAAGACCTCCACACCAAGGTAGCAGCAATTACTGTGTTCATTAATTGACACCCAATTTCCACTTCGCTGGGAACCATGGCCCTAGACTCCAAATCTGTCTTTGTGCTTCTATCATAATTGTATCCATGTAGGTAGTCGCAATTTGGAGTCACCAAGCCCACCGAATTTGTCCATTTTATTATCTGCAGTAACTTCATAGCCTCTAATAGCCCAGATGATGTATGTCCAGTCAGAACTCTAAAACCTTTATCAGTGGTTGTTACACCTCCTTTGACCTTCTTCCTTAACATATTTTTTCAACTGTCACTTTCCATAGTGGTTTGGGGAAAGGGGACATCAAACCTCCTTTTGAAGAAGTCAGACTTAGACCAGAGAGAAAAAACTATAGGTTCATCTTCCTTTTTCCAGTAGTAACTGAAATTGGTGAGGAGTTCTGCCTCACTGGCTTTTGGAGCATCTTGAAGAGGACCATTTACTAGATGCTATCTGGATGAAGTTAAAGCCTGGTTTAGGCAGTGAGATTGCCCCTGTGGTTGAACTGAATGATGTCAGGCAACATTACAATGATGACATTTCCACTTGCCTTATCCTGCTATTGCAGTTGTGTCATCCTGCTGCCTCCAAATAAAGATCTTGAAGAAAAGCCTTTTTATTCTGTGGCACTTGAAAGCTTGTGTTGTTAATGCTAATATCATTTCTAGATTGAACTATGCCAATGCTTGCTATGTTGACCTTCATGAGTCAGCTATTAACAAGCCTCCGGGTGTTCAGAATATGGTTTCTAGAAGGATCCATTATAAGATACTCTGTTTTGCTCACAGAGCTTATTATGAAGTAGGCCCCATTCTGCTTATGTGTTTGCTTCCAAATCTAAGTGACTACTTCATTTGGGCTCTTCTCTCCTGCTATCAGTCCCTGAATTTAGAAAAAGGCAGTTGGAGCTGGGGGCAGGTGGGGTGTATATTCCCTCTCTCTTGTTGCTTCCTGTATTTGGAAGGTACTCTGTCTTGGCCTTTGCAAAACAGAGGAAGGCTCTAAAAATGTATCTGTTTGATTGATTATCTTCATATCTTTTCTGACGTTAGTTCAGCGCCAAGATGCCTTAGGGCGTTTGTTGCACCTAATAAATTTCAATTCAGAGATTACATGTACAGGATTTAAATATCTTTAGTGGGTCACCTCAGGCACTAAACACAGGGCTGGTGGCAATTTTAGAAGAAATTGAGCAGAAAAGATGTGTTGTGGCTCGTGGCCTTTGTTGATGGAGCACTGTAACCTGTGGAATAGATCAGGTGTCTGATACCTGACCTTTAAGTAGACTGATAGATAGATCAGCTATGTGAAGCTTGAACATATCATTTTTGTCTAACCAGACATACCTCTGCTGCCAAAAGGAAATTCTATGATCAGTTTCTCAGAGACAGATACATATGTAGAATTTCTTTTAACATACGTCTTGTGTGTTCTTGTCTCTGGTATGGTGTCTATGCAGAATTACTATACCTGCCCTCATCTTGTGTAAGCACGGCATACGTTTGTCCTACCTCTTCAAACTAGTGAATGGCAACAAAATTATTGTGAAACATTATTCTGCTGTCACGCTAAGCCTGGGTCAGCCAAAAGCAGCATAACTCTGATAATGTCTATAATAGGTTACGATTGTAAACACATTGCACAATGAAATGCCTACTTTGTGCAATACTTGTTGCTGTGTTATAATGATAAACTGGTAACCACGTCGTTTGCTTGTTGTCTCTCTTATGCCCCATTCAATGTTGTCTCTTTTTCTACACAGGCCAGGCTAATTGCTATAATTAATACAAACATTTAGGAACAACCATTAAAGAGATTTTGGTCATCCTTCTCAAAGGAAATTTTGAGAAATAAGGGGTCTATTACGATGGCGGTTGGATGTCCACCGCCGGGCCGGTGGTGGCACCCGCCGGACCGGCGGTGGACATCCGCCCGCGATCGCAACCAAGAAAACCGCCGGTCAAATTAGGATGGCGGTGGTGACCGCGGCGGTGGGAAATTCCGACCGCCGCTTTTCCGCCAGTTGCCATCCGCACTCCTGCCTGGCGGATGGAGCAGGACCGGAATAATGGTGGCGGTGCAGAGCAGGCTCCGCCGGCAGGATTATGATGCCGGCGGTAGCCAGCCTTTCCTCAGCGGTCAAACCGCCATGGAAAGGCATGCGGAGATTGTCTTCCGGGGCCCGTTGCGGGCCCCCAATGTGTTGGGGGGGGTGGGTGCACTGGGGGGGTACCCATGGCCCCCCACTACATTTCCCTGTACCAGGTGGCAGGCACTGTGCAGTGCCTGCCACACAGTGCAGGGAAATGCAGGACATGTTCCTTTCGGCATCGCGGCGGTGCTGCGGGCAGCAGCAACCACCGCAATGTTAAGGCCCGCGATCAGACCGCCGCGGTTGGATTTCGACCGCGGGTCATCGTAATTCGACCGGCGGTGATGTCGCGGTCCATGCGGGCGGTCTTTTCCCGCTACCATTGCGGTCGGGGAGGTTTTCCGACCGCCATCGTAATAGGCCCCTTAGTAACAGATGTGGCATTTATAATACACATTGCAGTTGCAGGATTTAAAAACAACATTGTAGTGGATTTGACCCTTTATGTGCGGGGGCCTTCAAAAGAGAAATGAAAGCAAGCTTGTTATTATAACATATACTTTTAAGAAGCACTATTTCATTTCTGTTTCTATTGAAGTGACTTCTTTGCAAAACATTGCCCATCAGCCACACATTCTATGTGTTATGGAGCTTGAAGGAATAATTGTATGCTGTATATGTTAGAACACCATTCGTTTCCAAGTTATTTCAAGGGAGCTACTTTTTTTCCAGTACTTTAACGCAATCATCTCATATGAGAACTGCTCAGTGTGGGGTACTAACAACCAATATTTTATTTTGATTTAGAATAGGGCAGATTCTTGGCACAGTAATTACCTGAAAGTATTATTGCCAACTGATTGGCACTCACGTATTCATTCTCTGGAGGAATGGAAGATACATTATTAATCAGGCTCAAGAAACTTGCTAGACACCTTACCTGAAATAAGGTGAGTTAACCCAGTAAGCTTAATATTCTGAGGCAAGTACATGTATGTAGCCTCTAACAAGCATATATTGTAATGTTTTGATGAGTAGACTGAAAACAATACTTTGGTCAACAATCGAGCAGGAGCACCTATAAATACTGCATGTTATGTTATGTTACTGTGATTTTGTATAGCGCACGTACACCAAACAGTTTCATGGAGCTTAAAGAAACCCAAGGAGACGTCAATTAAGCAGGAGCTAAATATTATTAGCTTGACTGAAAAGCCTAGGTTTTGAGTGTTTTCCGGAAAGATGAGTCGCTGTTTACAGATCTTATCTCATAACGAAAGGCGTTCCATAGTTTTGGGGCAATTACTGAGAATATGACTCCACACAAGCGTTTATGCTTGAATTTGGGAACTAATAGCAAGCTCAGTTGGACAGAGCGTAGGGAACGGAAGGGGATATACTTCTGAATCCGAGAACGAATAGGGAAGGACAATTACAATACAAGGGTTCAATGGGTAGCCAGCAAAGATTCTTCATCAGAGGGGTAATATGACAATATTTAGGTAGTTTATGAATCAGGCGAGCAGGCAGATTCTGAACTATTTGCAGTCTTCTAACGAGGCCTTTCGGGAGGCCAGCATATAAGTAGTTAACATAATCTAATCTTGACAACACTAAGGCAATAACAGCCTGAACAAGAGCCTCAGAGGTAAGGAATTTGGCAATTTTCTGTATTCTCCAAAGCATTAGAAAAGAAGATGATATAACTGCTCCAATTTGAGGTTCCAAGGACGAATCAATAGTGATCCCTAGGCTTTTTACCATTTTTTTTGGAGGGGGGGTCTCCTAACTGGGCAGGCCAAAATGACTCAATCCAGTTTTCAAGCCTATTTTTTGTTATAATAACCTCAGTTTTGTCTGTATTTAATTTCAGCTGATTGCTATTCAGCCACTCCTGAATTAGCATCATTGTAGTTTGAAAATGCTATTTGGACTCAGCAGAATTATCCAGTTTAAAAACCAATTTTGTATTGTCCGCGTAGTTATACATTTTGCAATTAAGTTTAGTAAGTGCATAGATAAGGGGAGGAATGTAGATATTAAAATGGTGAGGGGATAATGAAAATCACGAGATACTCCGCAGTCTAGATTAACCTTAGAAGAAATTAATGGGATTAGGTGGACTGCCCAAGTTCAATAGCCTATAAAGGAGACAATCCAGTAGAGAGCTGTGCCCCTCAATCCAGAGGCCCTGACACGGTCCACCAAAGGTTTGTGGTCGACCGTGTCATGATCAATTTCAGTTGAGTGAGTTGGACGGAAACTGGCCTGACAGGGGACCAGGAAGTGGGTTTCCTCTAAAAAGGAACAAAGATTATGTGGCACATGTGTTTCAAGTATTTTGGCCAAGTAAGGCAAGAGGGAGATAGGGCGATAGTTTTTTTAATTAAGGGGATCTTCTAAATGTTTTTTCTGAAATGGTACAACTATTGTGGTTTTAAAAGCACTGGGTAGTTTCCCTGACTTTAGTGATTGATTAAGGAGTGACAGTGCTGGTTCTGGAATTTCAGAATTTTTTTTTTCAAGATTTGTGGGGGACAAGGGTCATTTGGGGAAGCCGATTTTACTTTTGTCGGTAAGTTGGAAAAATTGTCTTTGCCAGTTTCTGGAAATGCGGACAAAGTGTTAGGAGTCATCTTGTCCACGTTGTTCTCAATAGGAAGAAGACTAGGGGTGGTGTTGGTTTTAATAGTCTTAATTTTCTCAACAAAATACATGTTTAATGTGTTACAGAGTACTTGAGAAGGAGTGATCGGTAGTGTCACTCGGTCTGGGCTGGAGAGTTCAGATATTATTCCAAAGATCTCTTTGGATTTATTAGTAGAGGGAATGATTCTGTTTGTAAAATAAGCCGATTTAGCTTACTGAATCTCTAATTTATATTGCTTGCGGTAAGATGGATAACATAACTCAGCCTCTGGAGCATTGTTCTTTCACCATCTACATTCCTGACTCCGCAACTCTAGTTTAACCTGTTTTCAATTGTCATTGAACACCTAGAGGCTTTATGGCATCTAGATTGTTTTACCCGCGTTGAGGTTTAAAAGTGCCACTTGTATTAGTAAACCAGTCATATATTGACTCTTCATGACAATCATTGTCGGTGACTATATCAGGTGAAGAAAAGGCTAGCGACTGACAGAAAGAATTCAGATCTACACATGACCAACTTCTGGAGAGAAGACTAGGCAGCGGAGGGGTCTATGAGGTGACAGAGCAGTCAGAAAGAATGTAATTAGATAATAGTCGTATCATGCACAAGGAACAACTAAAAGGTCAGACAGCTTTAGATGTCAGGACCAGACTTGATCTAAAGTATGGCCTTTGATGTGGGTGGGGGCACAAATATGTTGCTCAAGATTTAGATTCTGAAGATTGTCAGAAAAATCAGCCGATATTTAGCCTTCCTGCTCGCTGTTTATCCAGGGATTATACTCACCAATGAGTAGGATCTTGGCATGATCTACCAGGAGAGGGGAGATGAGTTCTAGAAAAGCTCATCTGCATGAGTGCTCTAGGAAATCTCATCTGCATGAGTTCATTGTCATGTCATAGAAGGAATTTTCCCATAATTGACAAAAAGAGTCCTCATCTTGAACTAACTTTATGAAAACTGGTTCGAAAGTACTTTGTATTGAAATCAGTAGGAGCTGCTTTTTAGTTATCACGTGACTCCTCCCCGTTTTTAATGATCTCCGTCAGTAGCATATAAACATTGCCAAATCCACAAAAAAATGTTTGTGTAATCGTATAAGGCTTGACCAATGTGTTTAAAATACACAGTATACCACTCTATGTTCTTGTATTGGCTCTAAGAATAGCTCTGCCCCTTTGTTTGAACTGTTAACTCCACCTCCTTCAGTTGACCCTTTAGCCCTACTCTTCCTGCCCAAAGGTCTGGCCTAGTTGCAGCCCTGATACAAATGAATCATCCAGAAACTTTCTGTATGCAGTCTTCGAGCCAGTGTGGTATATCTCACTTTGACCAGGCAGACAATAGAGAAAGTCACTTTCTAGTTCAAAGGGGCTGATCAAAGGAAGCCCAGCATGGCAATAGTGATATGAGGGATCTGTTCAATACAAGACCATCAGTCACAGTGGGAAGAACAAGGGTGGTGGAGGCGCGTGTCAAAGAGATGCACTGCTGGAAGTTGAAGGGTTACAGGCGATGCCACGGTATCCCATCCTTGTCACCAGTGCTGCGCGCTCGACTGCAGGTGGGCAGCTAGGTAACACAGAGGAACACGTTATAAGTTTAGTCTGACTATTCAAAGAGCCTGGCATGTGTGGGAGAACCATTTATTTGAAAAAAGTAACATTATAGAAAAATACAGCAACTGAACCAAGGCAGGTGTGACCCACCTGCAAGCGTTACGCGTGAGCAACACTACATGGTCATCTCTTGATTTAGTTTTATTCGTATGAACCAAATGTTTTCCCTTGAGACTAGCTTTGCCTAACAATAACACAATTACTTTTGCAATGTACCCTGTCACATCTGATAGATTTATCATATGTTTTAAAATCAGAAAGCCCAACCTTTTGCACAGGATGTAGGGCACCGAAAAAGCTGAAAACACATTAACTGTATTGCAGCCGAACTGAATGTTTAGGTTTTTTCTGTCTAGTGATGCAGCTGTTAGGGGGTGGTCATGTGGCAAGGATGGTTGAAAAAGAGGGCACTAAGGACATACGTAAAAATCCAAATCACTGCATCTGCTACCCCCACATTCCGGCAAACGAATGCTACTGTTGCAGTTATTGCAATACATCAGGTTGTACATCAGGTTGCGTTCTTCTATGCAAATGCAAGCACTACCATGATCTTAAAAGATGCATTACTGTGGCCACTGCTATGGTTCTTGGGGCTTGCAACTTGAGAGTAGGGGTGGCATCTCAGAATGAGGTGGGAAGTGAAGGAAGCTAGCTCTTTATATAGTGGACCAAAACGTGGTATACTGTGTAGAGTCCAGACAAACGCCAACTGGTTTACGGAGGCACAAATGGTATCCTAAATGTTCTCTTTTGTGGAAGTGTGGGAGAGCAGTTAGGCATATCAGAGGGTAGTGCAAACATTTGTTGTGCTAACAGAGGCAATAAATGAAACACACTCAAGAATAAATCCGGGACCAATTTTGAAACATAAGTCGGATTTTTATATACATTTTCATTTCAAGAACTTAGTTATCAAGTAAGTACTTTTTTTAATATAAAATTTTGCAGGTATGTAAAACAGTCACTTAGATGCGCCTTTACGGACAATGCTTTCCTATGGAGGGAAAAGACATGGATAGCATACAGTTATTTACGGTCGATTTCTGGGGATCTCCTTCGGGACTTAGGATCGTAGGGGGCCAAGGTCAAAACTACCACCAGCAGTTTCTTGTTACCTGCCCTGGGGCATCCGGTTGCAGAGCTGTTGGTTGGGTTGGTAGCTGTGTGTGCTATGCTGATAAGAAGAAGGGGGGCTACCTAGAAACAGGCTGCAGAGGGGAACAAGTCCAGGAGCTCCCAATGGGAGGCTCGGGTCACAAGGGTCCTGGAACAAGGGAGCACAGTCGGTTCGTCGGTACCCAGGTTTGGGCGCTCAGGTGCAGAGTTAGAAAGGTCCACAGGGCTCTGTACGTCCTAAGGCCTTGTGACCGTCGGTCTCGCTGGCTGAGTGTGCAAATATCAGGACAGCTGGGCCACTCTGGAAGTGGGTCTCTGCAGTGCTGACCTCCCTCGATGGCTGATCGGTCTTGGTGTTGTTGGAATGCGGACTGGACTATCACGGTCATTGTTTGCTACAAGAAGTCCGGTACCACGGGTATTAGTCCTGTATGGCTGCAGTTAGTCTTGGTGTGCTCTCACTTGTTGGCGGGACATATCTGACCTTCAGGAGCACAGGTATCTGTGGGGCTGTGGCATCGAGCTGGCTGGTGAGCGGCAACTCAGTGAACCGGACTTTGCTTTTTGGTGCCTGCGGACTGCAGAAGAGTAGCTCCTCTACTCCAAGGGAGATTACTTGGCAATTTGCAAAGGGCTGGCCGTCTCCCAGGGTTCTTGGAAGCTGTTCAGCTGCAGGACGAGATGCTGGTCATGATTGTCAAGACTTGGTGCAGGCAGGCAGGGTTTAGTGCTAAAAGTCCACAGTCAGTCTTCTGCGCTCACTTTTCTTGTGGCTCTTCTTTGTCCTTTTTCATCTGTCGAATCTAAGTTCCTGGTGCAAGGGGTGCCACCTAAATACTCAATTTAGGGATGTTACGGGGATTGACAGGTAGTAGCCAACGGGCTACTTACCTTTAGGGTGTCTACACCCTCTTTATGAACACTTCCTATGGGAAGTGAACATAACCCTGACCCAGAGAGCCTAATTCCACCCAAACTAAGATGGTGGGATTCTAAAAGTTGTATTCACTTCAGGTAGCCCACCTTAGGGGTGGGACTGGTCTGAGAGGGGAACTCCCCTCCTGACAAGCTCATTTTTCCACCTGTCCTGGTGCCAAGTGGGCCAGGGGCAGGCAATGGCATTTCCCCTCTCTGGGGAAGCCTTGGGTTGCATATCAAAGGTGGCAGAGGCCTTTGAAGCCTCCTGCCTTGATATGCTGATTACTTAGCCATCTTGCTTGGAGGAGGTGACAACACCTCCGGCCGGAGCAGACATTGCTACTGCCCTCAGACAGCGCAGGCTCTCACTTCCAGGGGGTCAGAAACCTGTCTGTGATGTCAGGCTGGTCTACATCAGTCAGCCAGTACACAGGTAGTGGGTAGGTTTTCAGGGGGCACCTCTAACGTGCCCTCTGGGTGCATGTATTAATAAATCCATCACTTGAATCAGTGTGGGCTTATTTATATGAGATGTTTGATACCAAACATCTCTAGTTTCAGTGAAGCTGTCATGTAGCTGGGGAACTCGTAAACACCAGTGTCCAGCACATGTACTCAAGATGGCTTCCCTGTTCACTGGCAATATCTAAAAATTGACATAGACATCACAGGGTCATAGCTGCTCATGCAGATATGTCCACACATGTAGTATTGTGCACCCTGCCTTAGAGCTGTAAGGTCTGCTGTAGGGATTTCTTATTTATACTACATGCAGTGTCTGCAGGCATAGCACACAGGAGATGTGCCATGTCTTATCTTCACTTTTCTCTGCACCATGGCATGCACCCTGCAATGGCAGTCTGTATGTTGTGCTGAGGGGTATGCTAGGATGGCACAATACATGCTGCAGCCCTTAGAGATTCTCTTTAGCATCCTTGCCCTAGTTACCAGGGATACCATTTAGTAGGAACTTACAAGGGGGGCTAAAGGTATTGCCAATTGGGGGAACAATTGTACAGTTTTAGGGAAAGAGATCTGGCACTGGGGACCTGGATAGCAGGAACCCAGTGCACATCTGTCAAATTGCATCAGATACCAGGAAAAAAGCGGCAGTGACCATGTTAAAAAGGGGCACTTTTCTAAAGGAAGTCCCAAACCTGGGGCTTTCCACCATGCCTCCAAGCAATGGATCTTAAAATCCATTTGGCTCTTCTGTTGCAGACCCTAACAAGGCCACAGAGAGGATGGGTTATTGGTCTCTCTGAATAGCTTTCAATACACTAGCAGTTTTCAAACGTCACCTGCATTCATGGCTACACACCACATATACAACAAGAGAAATTTAGGTGCTTAGCTTGGGCATACCCTGGGATGCTTGGCGGGAACCATATTGAAAATGTCAGATCAGAACAGTTACCTACAGATGGAACCAGAGCATGTTGGGAAGGTTGGCCACCAGGTCCCAATTGGTTACACATGTTTAGTCCGTACTAGTGCCAAAATGGCTACTCCATTCTTCCAGCCACATGGCCTGGACGAATGAGGCATTATGCTCTGTGGTACCTCTCCATTACACTGGGAAAGCTTGTATGTGACTATTAGTGTCTGGGACTGCTGCTGTTTTATAGGGTAGACTGGTTAGTGCTAATCATGCCAGCCTGTAGTATGTAGATCCATGGGTACCTTACCTGAGCCAGGCAAAGAAAAGAAGAAAGTCCTTTAAATGGAGGATAACAGCTATTATTAGGTATGGATTACAGCCAGCTTTAGGTGTTTGTTGTCGAAGACGTATCATGGACAATAATAATACTTACAGCGGGTATGTGCCAACCCAGTTCTTACCAATGGTTGCTTTTCCTGCTATTCTAACCTGACTGTTAGATATTAAATAGCTTTTCGTCATCTTCTTGTGTTTCTTTTTCCACTGGATCATAGCTTCTGTACCATTCTTTTAATTAGATGGTTTCAATTGTTCCATTGTTCACTTTCAAGGAAGTATTTTTTCTTTTGCGCTCTAAGTAGACCAAGGGAGAGCATGTGTTTCTTCCTTATGGTGAGCTACACCTCTCAAATCTTTACCCCTGCTCTCCTTGTTGCTCACCTCCTTACCCCAGCTCATTCGTTGCTCCAACTTTTTATTTTATTTTTAACCCCCATCCCAGCAAGCTGCACCATTGCTCCCTGACCCCCGACTACCTCTTGCTTCTCACCTCCCTTGCTCCAGCATTGACCTCTCCCCCATTTGCTTCTCCATTGAGTCTCTACCGCACACCATGGTATTCGTTTTTATTTATTTAAGTTTTGAGGACCCAGGAGGTGCAATTTACTGCTGGGCTACTCTTAAAATGAACTTTTATACACATTTTGTTCATTTCTTTATTAACTGTTTCAGGATGGTCGCCTCCCATCTTAGAACGTAAATATAAAACTGGCGTGTGTATAACCTCACGCTGGGCCGCCATAGCATCATGACATAAGTGCGTGAGCATGATGACACAAGCTTGTGTACTCATCATTGTGCTTTTTTATTTTTGTTTTCGCTGATACTGTTGCAATGAAGCATTTTTTATTTTTTGCTGATGCTGAGCAACATAAGCAAAAACGCATGGTCAAAGTCATTATGTCCGCATTGGCAAAGCCATAAGGCAAGGCCTATTGGTTTTCCCGTTGGCTTTCCCAATGCTTGTTATAAATGGGACTTTATTATATACAAGTCTATCACCCTTGCTGGACAAGATGCCAACATGCATTCCAATTAAACCATAAATATTAAGGAAGTTAATCAATGCAGAATGTTGATCACACTAATTAGAGTTCTGCATGCCATGGCACAAACGCTTTCACTTTAAACGTTAGCGCCGGATAAATCTTGTGTTGTGCTGTTTGCAAGCATTTTGAATTTATATTTTAGCCACTGTACACTTTCGTTAGAAACAGATGGCTTGCATCAGATGAAAGCTTCCAAGCTTATAAAGTTTGTACTGAAAGTCGTTTAACTACTGTAATAACAAATAATGTGGAGCCGTCATGATTACAGTGTATTCTAGGAAAAAAGGGAGTATTCTCAGAAAGGATACTTCACAGGAGCAAAATCAAATGGAGACAAGAAAAGGGTCAGTAAATAAAGCTAATTATAGGGTATTTTCAAGATAAAAAAAAGCACAGGATTGAATGTGACTGAAAAATAATTTTTTTTGTCATATATAACTCATTATTTCCCAAAAAATCAAACAAGACCCTGTAGAAGTGTGCTTTGTAGTGTGCTTGTATTTTCAGATGCATAAAAGATAGACATTGCCTTTACCATAAACTTACTTTATTGTGTTTAACAAATACTTCCATAATATTAGAAAGTATTGTCTAGCTGTCTCCACCCAGTCGATTGCGAGACACCTTCAGAGTAGCTTACAGCCTTGAGTTCATTTTTAAATAAGCACAGGGTCATATTTTCCTTTTAAAGTTAAGGCAAGGCTGTGTTTAATTTACATTATTGTCAGCAGGCTGTAGATATTAGGGCCTCATAATGAGCAGTGCTCAGTTAGATTTATGGCTCAAGTTGAGGCACAGAGGTGAAGAACTGAAGCTCTGAGGTATTTACTCTTAAATAAAAGTCCTTGTCAACTAAATATTGGAAATGAGAACAAAATTATATTTCTGAATGCTTTTAAATGGGAGAAAATGAAAATGAAATGTTACCTTCGTGATTAAGTTAACTCTTCATTTTAATGTTCTTCCATTTCAAAGTATTGCATTTACAAACAGCAGGCCTCTTGCTTCCAGTGGCCTGCTGTTTGTATGGAAACACCCACAGCAACACCCATGGAACGTTGCTTTCACGCAAAGTCCTGCGTGTAAAGGGACCATATTTACAAGGACAGGAAAAGCCATGCAGGGTGGGGTTTACGGTCCTTGTAAATATGGGGCAGTAAAATGCGCCGCCGGTGCATCACAAAAAGTGACACACCGTCGGCGCAAGGGGCTTCTAAATAAGCCCCCAAATGGCTAAGGCAAGAAAATGCCAACTTTCTAAATGCAAACACAAGGAGATGATGGACGGAGCACTGAAACTTTTCAGACACTCACCCCCAGTCACAGATCTTGGTTGAATCTATCATCGTTCTTTAGCTCACTTCGCCACCCCAGTTCAGACACAGCTATATGCAAATCAGTCTGTACCCTGTGCCTCATGGGAACAGTCCAGCCCGAACTGCCAAGCCATGTCTTCCCTGGACCGGAAACAAGCATCCTGGGACCCGTTTCGGGCTAACAGCCCTCATCAGCCAGGCTAGTTTGGATACAGTGGCAAAGTGACCAAGGCACCCACGTCTGGGCATACCCTGCCAACTTGGGGCGAACAAAGCAAACACAAGGAGATGATGGACGGAGTGCTGAAACTTTTCAGACACTCACCCCCAGTCACAGATCTGGGTTGAATCTATCATCGTTCTTTAGCTCACTTTGCCACCCCAGTTCAGACACAGCTATATGCAAATCAGTCCTGACCCTGTACCTCATGGGAACAGTCCAGCCAGAACTGCCAAGCCATGTCTTCCCTGGACCAGAAACAAGCATCCTGGGAGCTTTGTTCGCCCTAAGTTGGCAGGGTATGCCCAGACGTGGGTCCCTTGCTCACTTTGCCACTGGATTCAAGCTGGCCTGGCTGATGAGGGCTGTTAGCCCGAAACCGGTCCCAGAATGCTTGTTTCCGGTCCAGGGAAGAGATGGCTTGGCAGTTCGGGCTGGACTGTTCCCATGAGGCACAGGGTCAAGACTGATTTGCATATAGCTGTGTCTCAACTTGGGTGGCGAAGTGAGTTAAAGAACGATGATGGATTCAACCCAGATCTGTGACTGGGGGTGAGTGTCTGAAAAGTTTCAGCGCTCCATCCATCATCTCCTTGTGTTTGCTCTGTTCGCCCTAAGTTGGCAGGGTATGTCCAGACGTGGGTCCTTTGCTCACTTTGCCACTGGATTCAAGCTAGCCTGGCTGATGAGGGCTGTTAGCCCAAAACCGGTCCCAGGATGCTTGTTTCCGGTCCAGGGAAGACATGGCTTGGCAGTTCAGGCAGGACTGTTCTCATGAGGCACAACGTCAAGACTGATTTGCATATAGCTGTGTCTGAACTGGGGTGGCGAAGTGAGCTAAAGAACGATGATGGATTCAACCCAGATCTGTGACTGGGGGTGAGTGTCTGAAAAGTTTCAGCGCTTCGTCCATCATCTCCTTGTCTTAACTTTCTAAATGCGGCGTTTCCTTAATTGCAAGTTAAAGTCCAACTTCACCAAAAGTTAGGATTTTAAATTGTGATTCCAGAGACATCAAACATAAACTGGTAACCTATTTCCATTCGGAAATTAAATTACACTTATAAAATGTAATAAGGTAACTCTAAGGTTATCCTATGGGAAAGGTAAGCCTTGCAGTAGTGAAAAATAAATTTAAGAGTTTTTCACTACCAGGACATGTAAAACTTAAAAGTACATTTCCTACTTTTTAAATACATTACACCCTGCCCTCTGGGCTGTCCAGGGCATACCCTAAAGGTGACTTATATATATTAAAATGGAAGGGTTGGGCCTGCCAAAATGTTTACTTTGCCAGGACAAACTGGCAGTTTAAAACTACACACACACACTCACACAGGCTGCAATGGCAGGCCTGAGACATGTTTTTCTAGGGCTACGTAAGTGGGTTGTACAATCAGTGCTGCAGCTCCACTTGTAGCATTTAATTTACAGGCCTAGGGCACATGTAGTGCCACTTTACTAGGGACTTATAAGTCAATTAAATATGCAAGTTGGGTATAGGCCACTGTTACCATGTTTAGGGGAGAGAGCACAAGCACTTTAGCACTGGTTAGCAGTGGTAAAGTGTACAGATTTGTAAGGACAACAAAAACGAATTCAGCAACAAAATAGGAGGAGGAAGGCAAAAAGTCTAGGGATGACCCTGCAGAAAGGGCCAAGTCCAACAGTAATGAAAAAATGAACAGATATTTATAGTGCATATTGTGACATCAAAATGTATCCCAGTACCAACAAAATAGATTAACAGACCAATCAAGTGAGAATAAAAGGATGAGGGGAGCAAGCACCTGACAAGGAAAAAAGCCAGGTTTTCAGATTGTTCCTGAATGTCAACTAGTTAGAAGTAGAGCAAATTGCAGGAAGAGACTGTTCAAAAGTTTCAAGGTCAAATAAGGAAATGAGTGACCAGTCCAATTCAATTCAATTCAATTCAATTCTTCTTTATTCGATCTTAGAGAAAGATCATGAAAGCACAATGTAAAAACAATACAATAAAACACACATACAAGAATTCTATATCACAGCATTACAATTTCATTATGGTACAATAAATAATTTGAAAAATTGCTACAATTTATAATTCAAAAAACATCTAAAATATCTTATTATCTACCCTCCATTGATTTTCGACTCCGGATGGCCATCTTAAGAAAGCAACATACATTAAAACAAATTTCAGGAATATCTAACAATTGAAGATAAATTCATGTCACCCTACGTTGTCGAAAAGGAGGCTTAATTAATAAAGGTTTAAGACATGATTGAAAGAACTTACGGTAAAATCCACAAAAGAATATAAAGTGCAGAAAAGACTGTTCCGACTTGCTATCACAGGGACGGAGGGGGGAGGACTGTACTCCATGTACCTTCTGTTCCATAAAAACATGCTAGGTGCCAGACCATCCCTGACCTAAATCTAAATAAAAGGGACCTTTCCCATCGGGTTAGCTCTAATGTTAAATACAGGGCTGTGTCACATATTGCAAGCATGGTATAGTAATGGCAGATAGTATGCTTACTAGCGGCCTCCTGGATTCTCAACGTAGTAGCATTCTCTAAAAGTCTATGCTTAACCACTTATTTAGCAGTTTTAGTGATCAGATCAGGTGCGCTAAACAATTCGGGGAGGACAATATTGCCCAAAGTTATGCAAACATATCTCAACCATGGTATAGCAGAGCCCCTATCCAGCTTTTAGAGCGGTGGCTGCACCGCAAGGGCGATATCTGTTCAAAGTATTTCCCCACATACCCTATGAGACCATAGGGTTCATTCTCCTTTCTTGGGTTACGATGTCAGAAGGAGAGGCCTCCCTGTACACCAATGAATATATTGCTAAGATTATTAGCGCACCATCATTGTTTTCCACCCAACCCAGTAAGAGTATAAGCCCTAGGCAACAGTTACTTGAAAAATTGGAGAAGGCAAAGAAAAAGCACGTAAGAACTGAGCTTCATGCTCGAATGCTCACCGAGTACCTTAAGGCAGGAATTATCCCTCAAGGACTACAGGTCAGAAACGTGCCGGGCATTTTCCGTGAAGACCCAAAATTTAAAGGCAATTTTAGTCACATTTCCACAACCTGCTCACGCCACTGGATGGTCTTGGGTGTGGAAACGGCGGTAGAGCACGCCAAAGCTGAACTGAAAGAGATTGAGGAACTAGAAATAGAGCTTCTTGGTGGTAACGGAGAAGCACAGACGCCAACACTTTACTGGATAAACTAAACAAAGCAATAGACGAGTTCAACACATTCGAACTCAAAAAGAAGGTAGACAAGGTCACAAAAGATATTAAGAATTTCTCAAAAGAGAGAGCATACCCCTATTTAAGGGAAGATTACTACACCACCATAGGGTTACAAAACAGACAGAACATGTGGGGTAGATTCAGGAGAAATCAACCGATCACTTTTTCAGAGTCATCAGGGGGCTCTGACGATTCTGACGCCCAACCAGGTCCTAGCCGATCAGACAATCACCCAGGTCAGCCTTTTTTAGAAAGAGGTGGCAAGGCCAAAGGGAAAACATGGTACCAATATCCAGGGGAACGCCAAACGAGGAGGAAGCATTATCAATGGGGTCCTCAACCATACTAGGCCATGAAACAGATAGGATGGAGGTAATTCCCATTTTCAACTTGCCTCAAAATGTACTATCATCAGCTGAGGTATCTTTATTGAGTAAGGGGCTATCATTTGTCATTACTGAGCGGACAAACTTTTTTGATCTAAAGACTGAGCTTTTTCAGTTCTTCAGAAAGATACGCCTTAGACTATTCTTTAACGACAGGGAACCCGCAGTACAGGACTCAGTTACAAGCCTTAGATCACCCTCCACGTTTTACCCTATGAATGCCATGATGCCGCCTGAACTACTAACGTTTGAGAAACTAATACTAGGAGGACTAGATAGTCTTAAAACTAGCAGATGCTACATACCCTATAATATTACCTTACCAGAACGACAAGCACTACAAGAGCTTAAGAATGACAAAACAATAATTTTGAAACCCGCCGACAAAGGTGGCGGAATAGTGGTCCAGGACCGGAAGGACTATGACACAGAAATTCGCAAACAAATAAGTGAGGAAAAGCATTACAGGAAACTGGGCACCAACCCATTACCAGACATTAGAAAAGAAATCCTTAGAGTCACTACTAAAGGTAAAGATCAGGGTTACATCAGCAAAAAGGAATTTGAGTTTTTAAACGCTGAAAATCCCAGAACCCCTGTATTATACACACTTCCTAAAATCCACAAGACTACCACAAACCCCCCTGGACACCCCATTCTGTCAGGTTGTGGTTCTATCCTGAAACCTATTGGGAAGTACATAGATTTTTTCATTAAAGAGTTTGTCCCTACCCAAGAAACATATGTAAAGGACACAATGTACATGATCAACTTAGTTGACGGCATGCCCTACAATATTGAATCTGACTGGTTGGCGACATTAGACATCTCCTCACTATACACCAATATACCCCAAGATGACAGCATCAGGGTTATAGAGACCTTACTAGAGACACGACCCAGGCCCATCCAGGTACCCACCTCTTTCATCATTTCGCTGCTCCGTATTGCCCTACAATCCAACTACTTTGTCTCTGAGGGCTGTTATTATCAACAATGCTCCGGGACCAGTATGGGTGCCATGTTTGCACCAAATCTGGCCAATATTTATATGGATTATGTTGAACAAAAATATGTCCTAAATTCTACTAACATACGCCGTTCCAACATTAAGTGTTGGAAAAGATATATAGACGACAACTTTTTAATTTGGTCTGGTGATGAAACAGAATTCAATGACTTTGTGATATACTTGAATACCATTCAGAAACATCTCACCTTCACCTCTACAATACACAAGTCCTCCATTGCCTTTCTAGACTTAAATATCCAACATGACAACGGTGCCCTATATACATCTCTCCATAGAAAACCGACTGAGAGGAACACGCTTTTATCATATAAAAGCCACCATCCGCGAGCACTACGTGATGGGTTACCCTTTGGGCAGTCCCTACGCATACGTAGAAACTGCACGCGCAAAGAAGATTACATGACTGAAGCTGAAATACTGAAATCCAAGCTAGTGGCAAGAGGGTACCCTAAGAGGTTAGTCAAAAAATCACTCAAACGAGCCTGGTTTTGCCCCAGGGAAGAACTTTTGAGGACTAAAGAGAAATCTCTCATTTACAGACTCATTTGTGTGACAACATTTGGCGTGCATTCCAAATAGATCCGTAATTTGATCATAAAAAATTGGGATATCATAAAGAGCATTGACCCCTTGATTGAGACCCCCATGTTTGCTTTTAAAAGAGGCAAAAATGTGAAAGATCATTTAATTCGCTCATCCACAGAGAGTGTGGTGCGCAAAACCAACACATTGCAATCTACATGGAACCTACCAGAGATCAAAGGACACTTTAAGTGTGGCAATTGTGTTTCCTGTGCTTTCACATTCAATACAAATACCTTTGAACACGCTAACGTGAAACATACCCTACAATTCTTTTCAAATTGTAACACACGCAATGTGGTTTACTGTGTATGGCGCCTGTGTGGGTTGCCATATATTGGGCAGACACAACAACCTATCAAGGCACGCATTGGACAGCACCGCAGTCGCATAAGACGTTCTGTAATCAATGCCCCTTTAGTAGCACACTTCTCTGAAAAAAATCATACAGCTGATGACATAAGGTGGCAGATTGTTGACAGAGCGAATATCCCTGTGAGGGGTGGGGACCTGACACAAATCCTACAACGGTTTGAATGCCGTTGGATAGAGAGGATCAACTCGATATCTCAGGGATTAAACTCCGCTGAGGAATGGCGAGGCTTTGTGACCACACTTATGTATTAAATCCTCTGAAGCCCCCCCCTGGTTTATTAATGGAGCACTAGATGTACCAAGACACTCCTGCCACAAAGGTTGTTAGTCATTGACCGTCACATGTAGGCTGTGTGTTTTGTATAGCAAATTCATGCCATTGGTTATGTCTGTCTCACAAGTTGACCAATGTATAGCTTATATTTTGATTTGTATTACTCTTTGACACCAGCTATTTTGAAATGTTTTCAAATGTGCATCACTGTCTGTGCCCTAAGTTTCTTCCCTTGAAACACTGTGCCGCTCCCACATAATGCGACATGATCAATGGATAACATTCGCAGGCTTGCTGATGCTCTGCTATGTCTGTATTACTATGAATTCTCCCTACCCACTATGTCCGCTCGATTCAATATGTGACATGATACTTTGGCTGTGGCTCACACGATTGCAGCTGTATTGTTAGAAATGTAAATACGCCTGGTCGCTGATGGGATTAATTTATTTCAAGCTTTCATTACACTATGCTAAATGTACAGTAATTTACTTCACACTGTTTTGTTTCACTATATCATGCCTAATGCACTCTAATTTTTGACATGAACAATGTTGGTTCAACATGGAAATCGCGCATCCATATGTTATTGAGGGCACTACGATTATTATCCAGGACTATTTTTATTAATTTGTAATTCTCGCCTTGGTATGTTAAATGTAACATCTGCGATTTGCCGACTTGTAAAGCACCGTGAAGCCTCCCCGTACAAACATCTTTTCTTTATTCGACACACACCACCGGTCTTTTCTTCCTTTCCTTTGTGGATCACAGACAACGGGATAACACTCACCGGCGGCTATCCCAAGTGATGCCTGCCATGAGAACAATTTTGCGTGGGCCCGCGGTGTACTTAATTGCGCCAGAACCGCGGCTCAGAGTCATCGGGCAATAAGCACGTCCACAGTCCAAAATGGGGTAAAAGGCCGCTTTATTGGACAGGTAGGCAAATTGATACATATTTATATTAAGGCTGGGCGTAGTTCGCGAAGTAATGCTTCGCGAAGCTACGCAAAGTGCAGTTCGCACTACGCAAGCTTCGCGTAGCACTACGCGAACTGCGTAGCGCACTGTTCGCAATGATTGCACAGTGCCGGATGCTTGTCCGCACTGTGCAATCATTGAAAACGGCAACTTGCACAGTGCGAGCTGTCTTTTACTGCCGCTCGAGTAGATTTTTACTCGAGCGGCAGCTTTCTCAACGCGGACTGGTAGTTTCTCATCGCGAGCGGTCGCGAGCATACGCGACCACTCGCAATGAGAAACCTGACCTCCCCGCGTTGAGAATCTCGCCGGGAGGTTTATTTTCCACGCTCGCGATCGGCAACTTGATGTTGCTGATCGCGAACGAGGAAAAAGTCTCGCCGGGATGTCATTTTGCTTGCTCACGGTCGCCAACTTGACGTTGAGGACCGCGAGCAAGCAAAAAATGACCGCGGCACTACGCTACGCTACGCTACGCGTGTTTGCACTGTGCTACGTGCAATTCGCGTTGTGCGAAGTAGCGCAAACTTCGCAAACTACGCGAGCGTAGCGTAGCACTTCGCCCAGGGTTAATTTATATACAAATCAGGCCTCACTAATACATATTCCAAACTATCACCCCCCGCCCCTAAGCAATTTACCCCAACAACAAACTTACCCAACATTGTTCGGCCTAATCCTCCTCCCCAAACCCCTATCTACATCTCCTGCCTACCTTTTGCCTCCAACCTCGCTCCCTTGCTTCCCTCTGTCCGAAGCTATTCCTAATGCCCCCAACCCTTCCTGCCTGTCTTGATCTGCTCCAACTCTGCCACCTGTCCAAGCGACAACCACCGAAAATTACATAACATTTTTTTTGCATGAAACTAGTAGACAATAAAAATACTTGATTCAAGGGTGGGTGGGCGGGCCAAAATTCGCTTCCCTACCTCACCGCACTCAGGAGCAAGTGTGCAACAGAACTTTCGCTCTCTTGGTGCTCGCGCTGATTAGCGCCAGCCAATCAAATTTGCCTCCTGTCCTGGGCCATACTAAATACCCGAAGCTGCCCGGGGGTGGACAATCTGCGAATGCCACCCCCAGGAGCCCTCATCGGGCAATAAGCACGTCCACAGTCCAAAATGGGGTAAAAGGCCGCTTTATTGGACAGGTAGGCAAATTGATACATATTTATATACAAATCAGGCCTCACTAATACATATTCCAAACTATCACCCCCCGCCCCTAAGCAATTTACCCCAACAACAAACTTACCCAACATTGTTCGGCCTAATCCTCCTCCCCAAACCCCTATCTACATCTCCTGCCTACCTCTTGCCTCCAACCTCGCTCCCTTGCTTCCCTCTGTCCGAAGCTATTCCTAATGCCCCCCAACCCTTCCTGCCTGTCTTGATCTCCTCCAACTCTGCCACCAGGAAAAACCCTAACCCAGGAGTTTTTCCTGTCCCCCCCCGTTTATAAGGAAATCACATTATAATCTGGACGCTTGTCATCAGTTAAATAAAACGTACCACCAATGTCGCCAAACAGGTGAAAAACTTTATTCATCCATTAACAAGTGCTATATCTATAAGCGCACACGCACTCTGTCGCCAAACAGGTGATAACGTATCCGCAATATATACAAGGATCCTACCACATCATTCTAATAAAAAGGAAAAAGAAGGGGGGGTGGATGAAGAAAAAAGGTGGGGCTAATGAAACATTGAAAGTAACCTGTGTATCTATTGAATAAACAGCAATGCTGTCGCTCCAACAGCGTATTTTCAACACCATGTTTGTATTTCAAGAATTTTAGAAATCATCTCTTTTATGTTTAAGATATAAATTTCATTGCCAATAAAGGATAAATGAACGCCATCATGCCTAAAAAATTGGTAATCCTCTTTTGTGATTTCGTCGTGAATTAACCGATTTATTCCATTAATAGAACAAAAACGATGTAGATCTCTGTTCACTTTTCTTCTCGCTCTTTCAACTGCCGTGAATCTGTCTGCCCCCTCCAAACTCTGCGTGGCATCAATGCTGTTAAGACGAGCTGTGCTTTGGACCAGTTCTTTGATAAAAGTTCCAAATCTGTTTTCATCTCTATGAGTAACCCAAGACCTGATAACTGCACTAGGTCATTTTCCCCAGGTGGATCAGAACAACTTCGGGTTTATTCTTAAAAGACAGCTCGCTCATCAAAGGCATTAACTGGCCCCACTTCATGCCACTTTTCCCAAACCATGACACAGACACTTCCTCAGAACTAAAACCCAAATTCTTCCCGAAATGCCTTTTTTCTGCTTGTTTTGCAGCCCATTTGACGAATGAATGTCCAATTATCCAAACTTGTCGCTGCGACAATGATAAACTTGCCACCAAACCTAAAAAGAAAAAACAATTAATATCTCTGCTCCTAAACTTCATATTCTAACTCTCTAATATAACGTAAACAACAATCTGAGGACCAACGCCCCAGTTTCTTAACATCACTAAGAGAAAATCCCCATCTAGCAGCTTCTGAAGCCGCACCAATGCGGAATGAGTGTGTACCAAAATTGACAGGGTTTTTCCCAAGTTTCTTTAATGACTTCCTCAGGATTGACAGCAACTGGGAAGCTTTGAGCTGAGATCCATCTAGGTGCCGGAAAACAAAATTTGAAGTTGCACCTCCTATTGTTAGAAAATCTAGCCATGCTTGTTTAGGGCACAATGGTCCGTCTATGCTTTGTAAAATTACTCTTGCACCTTTACCCGTTTGATCTGTTTTAGAATGTTCAAGAAAAATCCATATATTTGAATGAACCAGAGAAACATTCTGTACTTTGAGATCATCATTGATAGCAGTGCCTAACAATTCAGATATCCTGAAAGCACCAAAAAGAGCCAAATCATGCATAATTTGAACAAACGATATTCAAATGCAGAAAAACAAATCTCATGTAAACTAAGAGTTATCTTATACAATAATTTTAAAGATATTGGCTCTCTTTTATGTAGCCCTCTCTTTTTGTTTTTGCCCAACCTTGTAGGATTCTCCTACCCATCTCCCCTGCTGATGGCTCATATCCCCAAAAGAACTTCCCATAGAATGACACTCCAGCTAGTTTCCCAGCTATTGTTGTAGAAGAAATGCTCCTTTCTATATTGAGCATAATGAACTTAACTATGTCTTCTCTACGCTGCCGCAACCCTTCACTATTATGAACTCTATACGTAGCACCTGAATCTAAGAACTCCAGCCAAGCTCTTCTGTATGCCAATTTGGTACTCTTTGCTAACGAGTTTTCGATGAGTTGATGCGCATTCATTTTGCCAAATCCCATATCTCGCTGGGTACCTGAGTCTTCCTTAGATCCGCTCCGGGCGCCAAACCACGGAATCTCTCCCACTGAAAACAAGATAGGGCATCTGCGATGTTATTTTCCACTCCCACAATATGTTTAACTTTGAATATTATGTTAAACTTTAAACAGCCTAGCATAAATGTTTGTAACAACTTTAACAACTGCTTGTCCTTGGCTTTCTGACCGTTTACTAAATCCACTACAGTTCTGTTATCTACATTAAACAACACTGTTCTATTTGCCAGCTTCGTTCCCCAAACAGCCAAAGCAACTATCAATGGAAAAAATTCCAAGAATGCTATGCTTTTCTTTTCTGCAACCCACCTGGCTGGCCATTGTTCTGCGCACCATTTTCCCTCCCAAAAGAGGCCGAAACCGTTGGCACCTGAAGCATCTGAGAATAATTGCATCTGCCAAACAAAATCCTCATCCAACGACCAGATTGTGACACCGTTAAATTCTTTCAAGAACCTCAACCACACCTCGAAATCCGCCCGCATATTGGCAGTTATCCTGATTCTATGATGTGGTAGTTTAATGCCTGACATGGAAAAACCCAGACGCCTGCAAAATGTTCTGCCTGCCCGTATGACCATGCAGGCGAAGTTTAAATGACCTAACAAACATTGAACTTCAGACAATGTCAATTTGTCCGCTTTACTTGCATATTCCAATAGTCTGGTTATTTCAATTATTTTCTTTTCAGGGAGTCTAGCTTCCATTCTATGCGTATCTATTTCAATGCCGAGATATGTTAGACAGCAACTAGGGCCTTCTGTTTTGTCTTCTGCTAGAGGAACCCCCATGTCTTATGCAAACTCTTCGAAATCCTTCAATGCCTTTGCACAAAGCTGGGAACCCGCAGCCCCCATGAATCAAAAATCATCAAGATAGTGTGTCACTTCGTTATGTCCTATACGAAAAGAGAAACACCACTGTAGGAATGAGCTAAAAGATTCAAACAGCCTGCAAGATATCGCACAACCCATGGGGAGAGCCTTATCCACAAAAAATTTACCTTCAAAGTAGATACCGAGCAACGAAAAATCAGAGGGGTGCACTGGCAATAATCTGAAAGCTGACTTAATGTCACATTTAGCTAATTCAGAGTCCTCCCCCGTGGTTCTTATCATTCCTAATGCTGAATCTACAGAAGCAAATTGGACCATGGAGTCTTCCCTTGCAATAAAGTCGTTAACAGAGAAACCTTGAGGCCATGATAGGTGTTGGATCATCCTGAATTCCCCTTCTGTTTTCTTAGGAACCACACCTAATGGGGAAACAATAAGATTGTCTAACGGCCATGACTCGAAAGGACCTGCCATCCTCCCTTCCTTCACCTCTGTCAGCAATGTTTTCCCCACAATGTGTGGAAATTCATTTACAGATTTTAAGTTTTGTGCAAATCTGCGACATTTAGGCCTTTGATATCCCAATTTGAACCCTTCTCTGAAACCCCATTCCAGTATTGTTGCTTCCTGCGTATCAGGATAGAATTTTAACCATTTACATAAATTGTCCACCTTAATTGGAGTAGAAGCCCTTGTTCCCAGACTGAAAAGCAAAACCTCTTCCTCTGTTTGGAATCCCTCCCCCCCAATTTGATTGTTCTCCAAAACATTGCATAACGGCGTGCTTCCCACCACACCTTGAGCACTCGTGCTTATATTTGCAAGGGTTTTTTGTACAGTATCCTTTATTAAAATTCCAGCATGCGCCCGATACAAACGTTTGTGGTCTATTCCAAATACCCACCCCCCCCCCCAGGGTGGGTCTGTTCTGAAAGGCCGATTAGGAACCGCTAGGCCGCTAGCCGTATGCATGGATGGTGGAGGCCATTGAGGGTACATCCATTGAACCCAGAGTTCATTATCTACCTCCCCCCATGGCTTATCTGGAATTAACACTAGTCTGGCTCGAAACTCCTTGTCGTAGTGTAACCAGGCATAACCCCCAAATTCTGTAGAGGCCTTCCGAATCGTGTCCAAATATTTAAAGATTGCCACTGACCTATCAGGAAACTTTTCGCAGTACACACTGGCGAAAATAAGGAAGGCTGAAGTCCATGTATCTATATTAGTTGGCACCCTTGGTCTCTTTGCCAACTCCCACGCTTCCTCCCTTGAACCTTCTTTTGCTTGTATTTCCCTATGAAGAAGTTTAAACACATCAATAAACTCCCCTTTCCAGATCTTTTCTTTCGTAGCCTTATTTAAATGAGCACCCAATGGCATGGACAAACCCATATAAGGTAAACGTCTCAAAGTCGATGTATTTAGTACTTCGCCTTCTGCTTTAGTATTTTTATCTGAACTTACAGTAATTTTAACCTTGTCATCTGCAATCTCACCGTCTTTAACCACCTGGCTAGCTGTATCTTGTACTGTGACCTTAATATGTTCACTGTCCGTTCCTACACTTTTATCTACACGTAAACGTTTGTGAATAAACTGTGTGTGTACCTCACCTGGGTTTGTAGATGTGCGTTCTTCAATCAAAACTCTTTTCTTCGTCCCCCTATTTTGATGTCTTGTACTGGGTCTGCCCTGAGCGCCTTCGTTTTCTTTGTCCTGTGAAAAATAAATTCTAGAGACATTTTTAGTACACCCCCCCTTTTCCCTTAGAGATTCTTGAAAGCCTTGTAATAGCTCTCCCTCATCCGCAATTTCTCTTTCTTCTAAAGACTCATTATCATCGTCCAGCAAAGGTGTGCCTACCACCCCGATATTCCCTACACTACCACCCTTCCTACTGCCACTTGGATGTTCCCCGTCCCCTATACCCCCGTCATATATTTTCCAATTAATAGCTTGTGTATAGTGAGAAACTCTTTTTGCGTCCAACGGCGTGGGGAATTTCACTTGAAAATCCCCCTCCTCTCTGTTTCTTACGTTGCAGGACGCTAGAGGCCTGACCGAAAATTCTTTACTGCCCCTTCTTGTGCTTGGCAGTATCTCGCCCACGTTGGGCTGCAAAACACTTGAACTTGCAGCCGTGAGATATCTATTCTCTTTCAAATTTAATAACCTGTTTTCATTATTAATCTCTTTTGGTATCCACACCCATTGTCTAACATGTTCAGGTTCCAGTGAACAATGAACCTGACTAACCTCGTTCTTGCTGGGCATGTCAATAAAGAGGTCTTTGCCAATATCTGCATCTGTACTCTTTGAAAAATTATATGCATCGTTAGTAATTTGCTGAGGTAATGTACTTTGAACCTCAACTGTAATTGGTTTTTGCTTTGACAGTAAAATAGTATCGCCCCCCTCACTGGATATTATGGGTGACAAACATCTGTCATTAGACATTTCTACTGTCAACTCAGTATTTTTAAATTGTTTCGTCCCAAATATAAAAATGTCTTTTTTCCTTCCCCAATCGTGTTGCTTTCTAATGGCAGGGCTTTGCGGCTGCTCTAAATGTCCACTAGGTGGGGTACTTTCATCAACATTCATAGCACACAAGTCTTTCTGTACTGACACGACTCGTTTGTTATTTCCTTTCTTTGCAGGGACAGAGCAAGGCACTGCGCGTGTGCGCGGCCTGCCCCTCCTTCGTTTCGACGTGCTGGGCAACATTGGAGCAGACGGAGACTGTGTGGGCTGCCGGTTAAGCTCAGGTGAGGCGCCGGTCAACAAATGGTCCATACTGTGAGAAGGCGCTGGTGAGCCTTCACTTGAAACGCAAGCAGTCACGGCAGCTGACACACCGCCCGCAGCCTTCCGCCTACGCTGCTCAAAACCCACCCACGCCTCAGATAAGACTCCGGGCACAATTAAGTCCTCCCTCCCGGCCTCGCACAACGCGCGCAGCGCTTCCCGAACGGAAGCAGCTGCCTCCATACTCAATAAGGCTAAAAAAAATTTAATAATGAAAAGCTACCACAAAGCAAAGCCCCAAAATTCGCTTTCCTACCTCACCGCACTCAGGAGCAAGTGCGCAACGGAACTTTCGCGCTCTTGGTGCTCGCGCTGATTAGCGCCAGCCAATCAAATTTGCCTCCTGTCCTGGGCCATACTAAATGCCCGAAGCTGCCCGGGGGTGGACAATCTGCAAATGCCACCCCCAGGAGCCCTCATTGTAGCCGGGTAGACGGACACACGCAGTTCTACCACGGCGCGTAGCGGAGGCACGCGCTTGCGATCTCCATCCAAAATCCAATCTGAGGTAAGAGCTCCCCCAGCCTAAAGCCCATGGCCAAGACCGCGCATTGTCCATGCCCCCTTAATTATTCACACACTTGCCTTTTAGAAATTCTCGCCAACAACGACTGATTCATTGAGTCCTTGACATTAATTAAAGTGCACGGGTCGGAGCTGCCGCACCTCCCGAGCAGGCCTTATTGTTCACGGTGAGACATTATCCCTTTACACCCTCGTGACAAGTTGGTTTTTAGAGGCCTTTATGCACATCATTGGTTGGTTATGTATACCTCATTACTTACAGAGATCCACTCGGACCTGCACACCGTACTTCCGCACTCATCGCGCAGTGCTCATCCTTGGTTGTCAGCCCACCTCTCTTCCCCTCCGACCCTCACACTGGGGTAAGCTCTTATTAGCCATTTTGTCATCAGCCCGTATTATACTTGTCTTGTGTACCATTCTCCCTTCTAATATATTCCTTTACCTTTACAATTTCCTTCTAACATGTGAAGCACCCGGCTGGGTCCCGTGTGAGTATTCCCTTCTAATTTCTTTTTCACGTGCCGGTGGTATACACTCTTCACATGGCTGCGCAACCATTCTCTCAGGTATTACTTGACCCCAGACACTCCAATTCACGGACTGTTACCTACTACATGGTCCTTTATTGATTATATTTCTTTTCTTTAATCATAGATGTCCCTACACCTTTAGGTCCTGAAGAGACCCTACATTGCACAAAGGGTCGAAACGTCGTCGACAGATAGTTAAAGCGAACCATTTAACCAGCTCTGACGATTGTATACAGAGGCTGTTTTCATTATTTACTAATAGATGGTCGACTTTACAAAATTGTGGAAACCTAGTATATATGTCACAAATATGTCACTAATGTTTTAAGGTTCCATTTACACTGGGGACACTACGGACTACTGTTTTTTATTTTGTGTATATATTTGCATAACCATTCTATATATAAAACAACTATTGTAAATAGAAACAAAGATGTATATGGTCTCTTCTTCTTTTGACATCCGTCTAGCCCTTTCTTATTGCGATTGAGCATACATTTATCAATATAGACACTTGTACTATTCCGCGGGAACCATTGTTTCTGTTGTTGCCTATCCAACTTCAGGCAGTCTTCAATAATTGCCCTATTAAAACTAGCCTCCTTATTACTCCATACACTGACCCATAACAAAGGGGGAGCTAATTTAATGCGATGTATTACATACTCTAGATTTAGTTCAGAGTGCAAGATAAAATTGGCACTTGAGGGTGGGAGATTTAGCAATTTTCTACAGATTCTATTCTCTTCCACCTGAACGAGAGCAGCATTATGGAACCCCTATACCCCGGCTCCATAGGTGGCAGTAGGTACACATTGCATTTGATAAATTCTAAGGAAAGGGGAAATAGTAGACCTACCATCCTTTTTGGCCAGATTAAAAAGGGAACCTGCTGCTCTCCCAAGTTTCCATCGAGCAGTGTTTACTTGCATCTGCAAGGAATTACTTGCATCAAACGCCAGCCCTAGATAACAAAAATTAGTAACTGCACTTAACTGCTTATCACCCAAATTTAGTACTGTCATGACTTTCCTACCCCGGCCGTATGCCAAGATATGTGACTTCTTAAAATTAGAACAAAAGATTCCACCAAATTACGAAGGGCTCGGGGGGTTCTGGCCAGCAACAGAGTGTCGTCGGCATATAGTAAAGCCGGCACGGCCGATTTGGCAATTGTTGGTACATCCTTAGCTGAGTCTAATAAAGAAACATTTAAATCATTAATATATAGAATAAAAAGTAACGGGGCTAACACGCACCCCTGGCGTACTCCACTAGCCAGGGAAAAGGTATCGGAAAGTTCACCTGATTGACCATACCATACCGTGGTCAAATGTTCATGGAGGCCATTTAAAAAAATTCACCAACGTAATATCTGTCCCCAAAGTAATTAACATAAGTCATAATTTGGTTCTATTTACACAATCAAATGTGGTGGTAAGATACATAAAGGCTAGGTACAGTGGGCAGAACCTGGCAAAAGAATACCTACTTACTATCAGATGTAAATTTAGGCACTGATCCACTGTACCCAACCCAGGGCAGAACCCATATTGACAACTGGATAAAATACTATTATCTACAGTCCATGTCTGCAACCAATTGAAAATAACCCTCCACAAACTCTTTATAGAACTATTAACCAAAGAGATAGGTCTATAACATTTAGGTGACCCCCTATCGCTTTTTTTTTAAAAATAGGCACAATTATAGATAAGGACCAGGACTCAGTGATAGTGCAACATAGAGAATTATTAAAAAGGTTCACAAGTAGGGGTCTCCAGAGTTCTGGGTTACCATTGTAAAGATCCATAGGGATCCTGTTATGGCCCGGCGCCTTACTGCCAGCGCTTGCTCGTATAGCATCTTCAACTTCCCCAGTAGTAAACTGTAGTAGGATGGTTGAGGTAGAGGAAATAAAAAGCCTTTCCAGTGCATCCTCTTGTTGGATACCCCTTTCTCACTGATAAACGCTGGCAAAATGTTCAATCCAATCCTGTCCTCAGATATTCCAAATTAAAAGTGGGTTTGAAGTGGCATTGTGCTAAGAGAACCAATTTACCGTTTCCCCAAAAATCTTAATGCGCTTCTGTGCTGCAGCCAGTTCTAACATCTCCCAATCCTTAAAAAATAATATACGCTTCCTTTCTTTAATAGTACTCTACAAGACTTCCTAGCCTCCCGGATCGCCACGGCATCCCTAGGAGATCCTGCCAACATTTTTCTCAAATGGCGATTTGCGACAGAGCATTTCCCGTCAAACCACCGTGGGTTTTCAGACACAGATATAGTGGGTTTCAACAAAGAATTCTTGATGATAAATCATAATTGCTGTTAACAATTAAATAACTCATCCCTAGATCCATCAACGAGGCATCCCAAAAAAAGTGGTAAATTCTTCTTTAAAAGATCCCTTAGAATAACCGAGGGATCTTTCATATGCCAAACTAATCTTAAACTATCTTTGGAATGTATACTAATACCATCATCCAATGATAGGCTTTTATCCCTCGATAATGGGAGGACTCCTTCAACATAAAGGGCATTGTGATCACTCCACTGTGTTTCTAACATAGTGCTTCGCCAGCACCACTGCAAAAAATATTTTGATGCGAATATATAGTCAATGATACACACTTGCCCCATTCCTCGGTATGCCGGTTTGACTAGGTTACTCCCCTAAAAATAACTAATCACATCTTCCAGGTCCATTCGAGCAAATAGATCCCTCAGTTCCAACCCCCTGACATCCCACAAAGCAGTATTGGTACCAATACATTGCATTTCCACATCATCAGTTGCACTCCCCATTTTTGCATTAAAATCCCCAAAAATTTAAATCCTCGGCAAAGAAACATTCTCTATTCCCTGTGGTTTTAAAGCTGCAATAAAGTCAAATAATTCACAGAATAGGCTAAGATAAGACTTTGTAAAACCATTATTATGATAATTAACCAAATACAAACTAAAAGAACTTCTAATGTCTTTAATTTACAAAACCTGGAATGCAGGGCTACCCATATTTATTATAGAGACTTTAAGATAAAGATTCAGCTTAACCCAGATGGCTAGACCTCCTTTACCTCTCCCGTGGGGAGAGGCAACAGCCAGGCAGGAATAGCATGAAAAACCATTACATGTTATAGGTTTTAAAGCCCTAGTCTGCTGAAAAGCAATAAAATCATAACGATTTATAAAGGCAAGCCAATCCGGGTTAAAGATCTTACTTTTGAGCCCAGCCACATTCCAGCTAATCAGAGCAAAACTGTTGGACACATCTAGGTCTTCTCCCTGCAACTCTATTACTGGTGGTAAGCAATTATTAATAGAGCTAGTGTTGGTTACATTAACCATAATATCTTCAGCAAAGACGATTTTGTTATTACTTTTGCAAAGCAGCCATTCTATTAAATCCAGAAGACAATTCACGGGTTCTGGCACAAGGGGTCTTACACCATGTACTGGTGCCGTTGGCTGTAATATCTGGGACAGAAACAATTCCATCATTGCTCTTTTGCAGAGCCACAATTCCATTAAAACCATTAAATAGTTTACAAGTATTGACACAAGGGATCCTAATCTGAAAATTAGTTGCATTGGCCATAGTGTCAGAAACAAAAATGGTTTAATCATTGCTGTTTTGCAGAGCATCTATTCCATCGAATCCCAGGGAAGGTTTGCTAACACAGGGACAAGGGTTCCTAAACTGGGAACCCATAAGATGTCAAACCTGATAATCTAAATTCGCTAAAAGCGCAAATCGGTTAGTGCACTCAATATTAAAATTGTCATTAGTTGGGTGCAACAATGAACCCTGGGACAGATCTTATGTGACTCAAAATAAAGCGTCCTATGAAATAACCCAAGTGGAAGAGTGCAAATATCACTATTCACAATCAGGGGCTGAGGATACACCTGCTAAAACAAAACATATGGGCAACATGCAGGTGGCAAATTAATCACTGATAATTGAGAGTACCTTGTCACAGACTGAGGAACCCTAGGTGTGTTAGTCAATGCTCGAATAGGGACAGCAGAGCTTGGAGCCCTGGAAACTTAAGCTGGAGTGCCCAAGGACGTATTTGACTGCATATGCGTTACAGATCTCTGACTGACCTTAGCCTTAGTTGGTACTTGAGTGCAGTCACTCACTAAAGGAGGAGGACAACTCTGAGCTGACACATCAGCTGTGTTAACATTCTTATACAAGGTCAGAGACCCCTTCTGGAGGGCTTTTTGTTGCTCCTGACTCATAGATAATATTTTCCCAGCAATTGACTCCAAGCTATCTAATCTTTCTCTTAAAAGGTTAAACAATCTTTAAAAATTAAGGTAAATTTGCCTAACATTGTGTCCCACATAGAGTCTTGCATATCTCCCAAATGATGTGTAACACCCAGGCCTGACTTCAGAGTGAAAGAAGGAGATACCGGGTCTGCCAGTCACCTAGATTTTTGCTTGAGCTTAGTAGCCGGCGGATTTACTGGTGGCGAGATAACTGAAATAACCTCGCTGGACCTAGGAATGCCAATTCCACCTGGGCAGTTTCTCTGAGCTGTAGTCTTGGAGCTTGACCTAACCTCTCCTTGCTGTTCATTCCTTACCGCTATTCCATCTCAAACACCCTGCTTGGGAAGGGGGGACACTCCCACACCCCCCAGTGACAGGCGTCTCTCAGCTAGATCAATATCCTTGGAGACTGCACTCACTGCTCTAGCCAAAAAAGAGTCAATTGTTGCAGGATTGCCTCCTGTGTTCATCTTAGTGTTAATGGCTCTCTTTTTGCCCATTTTTAACAGACTTTACAGCGTAATAATATAAAGTATTGAACTTACCCCCAAACACTGCAGACAGCCCTTTTCCTAGTACTGCGGGACGCCTCTCTGTAATTTATTGTGCTCCGGCACCCATGATCGACATCGCAGCCTCGGGCCAGGAATGCTGGGGGGCGTAGTCTCCCTCCCCCCAGCAGCACAAACACAGTGGGCAGACAAGCAGAGAAGCGAGTGACCAGTCATATGGATGTGACTGATGATGGATAAGAGCAGAATATGAGCAGAGTCTGATAGAATACGTACTCATAGGAAGATTCATTTTGAAGTGAGAATGAAAGAAGATGGGACCTGCTTCATGGTTGGCTTTGTGACCCATACAGATCCCTGAACCATGTTATTTTCTGGAAGCGGTTCTCTTCAATAAAATAATCTTCCATAACACACTCTTGATTTTGTGACTCCAGGTGAGCATAAACATCCAATAAGTGAAATCTAGGATTTGAGTATCACAGATGCTTCACCCACAAGATTCGTCTTGTTATAGCCTTACATATACTTCATCCATCTACCATTTCTTTGGAGATGGAGACATTGTCAATAGCCCTTTGGTCTCAGGATTATACTAGCAGTGGATGTCACCCACTCATTTTGAGGCAGTAGCATTGAACATGGTGATGAATCTGACCCAGGTTACATCTATTCCAAGATTCTCTGAACTAATTATTGAGAGATCTCAAACATATCTTTCAAGAGTAAAATCTACGTCTATTGTGAAATAAATAATTGCACTTTTTTCACCAACATCTCTTAGGGATTCAGAAGCAGAATGTGGCATTTTTCTCTAATCCAAGTATTGCCTGAGAAGCTTAAGTGGGTAGCGGGTAAAGATAGAATATCCTTAAGCAATACACCTTTTAATGTACATATTAACAGTTTTAAGATGCCTCAGATTTTTTATTCTATTACTGGCTTCAGTCCAGAGCTGCTCTCCAAACCTCAGCAAAATGTGTATTTACTCTTGCCAGCTCAAGTCTTTCCAAATGCTCTACCTGAGTAAAAATGTTTCTCTTGATACAGCCTCACCTTTTTTGTAAAAAAAAAATTTTCTTCTCATACTGTGATCTATTTTAGGAAAAAAAATGTATGACCCACTATTGGTCTGTTGAATTAAATGTGCTTTCATTAATTTTAGAAACTTGAATTTTGAAAAGAGAATACTATGGAACTGTTGCCCAGACAATAGGGCACCTGCTGTTGCAGAGTTAACTCACTCATAACCCAGGTATGTGGCCAGGCTAATGTTTTTGTAAAAGTCTTGTGACTACTCAAACTTCAGATATCCTTCAGGTTCTGCCATGGAAGGAGAAAGAAGAGGCAGAAAAGCAGGACTTGCTTGAGATAGCATGACAATGAAAAAGGCATGGACAGCACAAGATTTGAGGACACACATCCATTCACCCTAACCAGTTTGCTTCTGCTGTGAATTTCTCAATTGCCTTCTGCAATGTTTGTTCTCCTCATCTTCCTAGGAGCCTTGAATGATGGTCAATAGATTATTCAGCATTTTAGCATTGAACAAGTACTTGCCCAAGTACTTGATTGGATAGACAAATATCTGTGGGATACTGCACAATCTAGGGGGAAAAAAGGAATTACACCATGGATGTCATTTAGGTGGCTTGAACAGGCTAAACTGCACCCATCCGCCCATCAGTAATAGCTGTATATTAATGCTCTTTGTCTATCTTTAACTGTTGCCCAATAATTGTGTCTGCCAGCACAGAGCAACCTCACAAATCCCTCCTTTTGGTTCTTAGTACTTCTTTTCTTACCTTAGTAGAAAAAGTCAAGTTTGCTGCCTTCCCTAGTCAGCCCAAACCGTAATGCAAGAGTTTCCAAAGAGCTTTCTTACTGCTAGTGCTGGGTGGCCCACCACTAACAAGGAAGACATCACAGGAAAACAAATGTTGTTCTTATTCTGAATGATGCTGTTGAACCAGCCAAAGGATTCTCATTCTGCATCTCCAGCAACTAGACTAGAAGAAAACACAGAGTGAATGGAAAATACAATGAAGCCCACAAATCTCAGGACTCAGGAGAAGTTTACTTCAGTGGAATCCTTGGGGCTTAGGCTTTGGTAAAAAACTAAGTTCACATTACCTATCTTTACCCAGCCATTGGTGTAATTTATTCTCTGCACTATGTTGTCCCTTTCTGGCCTAGGTAGGGAGGAGTGGCGTGGAAAAGTGCACTGTTTACTAACCTCCTCCAGTAACAATTGGCATAGCCTTAACCACATCCGCCCGCCAAGTGTGACATCTGTTGATGGTAGAAATTAATAACAGAATAGATCACACAGCCTGGGGTAAGAAGGTTAAAGGTTTCATGAATGGATGGGTAGGGAGAATTAGGGAAAGAAAAGAGATAGACCAATACAACATTTATCAAGTCCATGAGCAGCACATGATGTCAATTCTGTCATGAAAGAAAGATGAATGTTCAGTTACCAAATTCAAAGAGTATTTTGCTTTAGCAGCCCCCAGGCTCCTAAGTTAGCAAAAAACTAAAATGACACTGTATGCAAATTGACGGTGCATTTGCATTCTTCTAGCATTGTCCATCTTGGGTGCAGGCAGGAATCTCTGAGCAGGAACCCTATGGACGTTCATTGCATAAGAGAAGGCCTGTGGCATGCAAAAAGAAAATGGCAATATTGGAGAGTCAAGGTAAGCATGGTTCATGAGTCAGATGGTGGATCATAAACTGGCATAATCTTGTACCATAAACTAAAAGCCAATCTCTTACTGATCCCAGAGCACAGTGAGCCAGGCAGCCAACTTGCTCCATGTACCTGGCTGATCACCCCAAAAAGTTAGCTGTTCCCATCGTGTGATATGTCCATACTTCATACACTTAGAGTTTGCCACTAGAGTCACTGGTCTGCATTTTCCTAATCAATGCATTTCTTACCAGTCCATAGGGGTAGGCTTCTTTGAGTCGTCTTTTTTCTCACAGAAAAAGGACACTGGTCCTTCTTCTGGCTTTTGTCAACAGTACTTTAAGATTTCATCCCAACAGGGATCAACCTGTTGAACAAGAAAAAGAAAATAAATTGATTATTAGTCTAGTCTATGTAACCTGAAGTAAAGTAGCAATTGCATTGACACAGGGAAGGCCAGCATTCATTCAGAAAGACCCTGTTAGCCATCACATAAATCATCATAATTTGGTATGCATTGGTGCAAGTTACCTGTTCCATGTGTGGCGTCCATTTATGCGTTGCTCTTTCCATTGGAAGCTACACACCAGCGGCTCTTAACCTTTTACCTTCTGTGGACCCCCAATGAATCATCACTGGAAGCCAGAGACTTCCACCTAAGCAATTTCTACAATTCAAACCTCAAAATAATAATACAAAATGTACAGAAACAAGTATAGATAAAAAATGTACAAATGCTCCTAATGAATGCTTTCTTTCTGGCAGCACATGCCGGTGCTTTATTACCAGGGGCACTAGAGACACAAGTCACTAACTGCTATGCTCCATGGAGCAAGAAGATGTTGGTTTTGCTACCAACGGAGGAAAAGCTAAGAAGGTATGTGGGCTTTCCTGCCTTGGTGGGTGTTAATTTTTCCAGCATCAGGAAATATTAAAATTTTTCTACAAGTGGAGCAACTTAGTTTTTCATAGTGCGCACTTGCTTTGTAGGCAACCCTGTCATTACCCGAAAGAGTACTATTGACATGAAAGGGATCGGGATTCATTGCTAAAATGATGCAAGTCACCAAGAGTACACAGATTCAGCCGCATGCATGCTTCAACATAGCTAATAGGTGACACACAAACTGTATGTAATACCAGTAAGTGTAACACCAGCACGACACACAGTGAAAGTAACCATTCAGGCTCCTTCTTCCCAATACACATAATGGCATCCCTGCAACATACCCATGTCCCTAGAGTAACTTTTGACTCTTTCAGTCCCAGCAGGTGAACTATTAAAGTGGCTTCACATTCTCTGCTATAGAGAATGTCTGCATACAGCCCATATTTGAATAGGGCCAAGTGGGGAATGTAACACAACTCAATTTGTTATTCTGGCTCATTTCAATTAATTATGTTCCAGACTTATTTGTGAATTTGGTTTAAGTGTGGTACCCTACCTCTAACATTTCTTCTCTGAGGAAAACCCTCATCTAAAGTAGAGGCCCCCATGCAGAAGGTTGAAATGCATCAGCACATAAGAGTGGGTTGAGGAGAGATTGTCGCTTTGTTGACAAAAGACTTTCCATATATAAGTACTACTGATTGTCATGGGAAAAGAAGGGACTGTTGTCTATGTGTATGTTTTTGCTGGCCTTAGGACTCTGCACAATATATCACTGCTAACCAGTGCTAAAGTGCTTGTGCTCTCTCCTTTAAACATGATAAAATTGGCTTACACCCTAATAGCCTATTTATTGTGCCACCCACTTAAGTAGCCCTTTCAACATGTCTCAGGCCTGCCATTGTAGCCTTTGTGTGCAGTCTTAAACTGCCAGTTCAACCTGGCAAGATAAATCTCATGTAAGGCCCATACATTTAAGTTACCCCTAGGGTAGGCACTAAACAGGTCAGGGTACACTATATTTAGAAAGTTGGACATGTACTTAAGTTTTACATATCCTGGTAGTGAAAACGTCTTACATTTATTTTTCACTACTGTGAGGCCTACCTCTCCCATAGGATAACATTGGTTTAGCCTATTACAGTTAATAAGTGATCACTTTCAATTGGGAGCAGATAGGAATACTGAGTTTGGTATCTAAGGAATTATAATTTAAAACCCTCTTTAATGGTAAGGTCGGATTTTAAGTCACAATTCTGAAAATGCCACTTTTTAGAAAGTTGGCATTTTCTTGTCCTAACCATTTGGTGTCTGCAGCCTGCATCCTAAGTCACATTACTAACTGTAGATTGCAGTTGATCTTTATGTATTACTCTCAGACAGTGAGACAAAGGGAAGGTAGGTATTGGTAAAATGGGCCATCTCTGAATTGATGAGGGGGAGTAGCTGGCACCTACCACACTTGCACATCACAAAGACTCTGCCTGAACAATCTCACAAAGGTTTGACACTAGTCTTTTGTGACCCCAGACAAGCTACAGCCAGGGCAGGGAGTCAGGAAATTCCAGACACCGCTGGGGGTGGAAACCTCCAGAACATTTTCCTACTTCAAAATGGGCACCAGGTATAAATATTGGACTATCAGACCCAACTCTTCAGTACACCTCTGGAACTGTGAAAGACTCAATAGGACTGCTGTGTGGCTCTGCAATAAGGACTGCTACTCTGCTGCCCTGCAGTCTGAGTTAAAAGGACTGGACCTGCATCTTGAACCCAGGACCCATTGTGTGACTCCAAGAGCTAGTTGTCTGGCCTGCTGATCAGAGCCTAAGGGACAGAAAAGGCTTCATCCCCATTGAACCCAGCACCTGGACTGTCAGCTGTGCGTTCTACCCCGTAAATTGTGCCACCCCATTTCTGGACCCTTGGAAGTGGGCCTGAAGGTGCTCTGCCAGCCCAACTGTGATCCTGTGGGCAAAACTGATGCAGCGCGATGCATCTCCTTGCAGCTCCGATTCGGAACCGCCACAGCGCGATGCATCCCCGATGCGAAACCTCGAATTGTAGCCATAGTCTCCTTGGAACCGCTGCTGTTTGACCCATCCTTGATGCAGGCCTACACATTGCAAGCCTCTCATCGACGGCCTTCTTCAACTACGATGCAAGACTCCGCATCGCAGCCCCACAGCTTCTTCGTAGCCGCTGCTGAGCGTCGCATCCTCAACGCCAGACTTCGCATTGTAAGCCCCTTGTCAATAGCATCTTTGACGACAACTCAGGACTCCTCATCACAGACCTACAGCTTCATCAAAACCGCTGGTGCACAACACATCCAAGACGCAGGATCTCACAACGCTCTGCAGCCCAGAATTTAAGGCACTTTGTTCAGGGGGCCTACCTTGATCTCTGTATCTAGCCTGTGCTCCATCGTGATTAGTCTGAATTTATGACTTTGTACACGTCTGGCGTGACCAGATAACCACAGTTGGTGCTTTGTGCTTCTCGGCACTATTGTTATGTAAAACTTTGAAATTTCATATCTTCGGTTCTACTGATTGGTTGTATGTCAATTTGATCCCAAATAATTTATTGCATTTTACTCTATTTTTCTAAACTGGTGCAGGATTTTTCTTGTGTTGTGCTTTTACTTTATTACTGTTTGAATTACTACATAAATAGTTGACGCATTGACTCTAAATTAAGTCTGACTGCCAAGCTACCAGAGGGTTAAGCACAGGTTTATTTGGAGTTTGCTTGTGTTTCACCCTTACAGAAATTGTGGTTGCTGCTTGAGTGAGGTTTCACCATTCCTCAGCCAGTAATCCACTTTCCTACAGACACTTTTATATGTTTTCTTGTGGAAGGATATATAAGTATAATGGACACTTTTGAAAATACTCCGTTGTGATAATGTTTTTCTTATGGGTTAAGCTATTGTGTTTTTTTTTTAATGTAAATGTTGTCTGAATTGAATTTACGTATGTTTAACTGGAAAATCAAATGTATTAAAACTAAATGTATGGACTGGCTACTGGTCATTTTTTGAGACATGTGTAACTTTTTAAACAATTTGAAGTCGTGATACAACATGGTTGTTTGGGATTTAAAGCAAAAAAGCAGAATAAGTAGTTTTGATAAATACACTCGGATTTCAAACAAAGTGTGTATGAAGAAAGTATTATGATCTATGGTTAATGGGGGCATTTAATGTATTGAATGAGGTGCTTCATTGAGGCCACAAATTACCCATACTAGATTCTGTTTGCTGTACTTGTGCTACTACCAAAACTCAATCTAAGGACATCAACTTAATGTTTCACCTCAATTTTCAAATGCATTCATATTTACAGGGATCTTTCAAATGTTCAATTTGACCTGTTGCTTTTTAGGTATACATATTTTATGAATTTGCTAATATTATTTTATTGTCTAGCCAGATGTCCTCAGACCCCAGGTTTAGAACTGCTGCTATGCAGGAAAGAAATGGAACGGATCTTCTTGTTCTTTTTATGAAATGGAGGCTCCCAATGCAGACTATGAAACTATTGCTCTTTTCAAAGTCTACATAAGCTGAAGGTTGAATTCGTTTTTCACACCTCTCACCACTCAGTCAGCCCGGCAAGATAATTGCTGTGGCGTCCTTGATTGATGATTTATGGCATGCACACTGGTCCATTTAAAGTTATTTACAATAGCTGGTGTAAGCTGCACTAATACACACCAAATATCTATCTGTCTTCTATCTATTTATCTATCTATCTATAAAAAAGAAAGTAGGGAACTCTGGGTAGTTCCCAGGTTTTAGGTGGAGAGCAGAGCTCCTTTATATGGAACACTCTACAACACCACCAACCCTCTAAAACTGCTCAGCTCAAATGTCTGTTTTTCTAGCTGAGTTTTTAAGCATAGGATTAGCATAGTGCCACCCATGCTGAGCTAGAAAAGTGACAAAACCCTTTGCCCTCGGTCTAGGCCCACTCTCTCCCCGCAGCTCCGCTGTGCGTCTCTTGCCTCCAGACCCCGACCTCCTCCTTGGGAGGTTCGAGGCTGCTGCCCGCTCCTGCGCCTGCTGCCCACTCCAACTGGGACCAGACTGCCTGCAACCACCGTAACCTTTCTCAGCCGTTTTTTTTGTTTTTTTTTCTTAATTTTTCCCTGTTGTGCCACTGTTATTGTGTCCATCTGTGTCTTGCTCTAATTCCACCACTGTTTTTATTTTCTCGTGCCTGCCTGTTCCTTTCGTCTTTCGCCGCTGCTGCCCCTGTGGCCCCTCCCCCCCGGAATTCCCCCCCAGAATTCTCCAGCTCCCGCCTCCCAGCCATTCCTCCCTCCCACCTCCCCTACTTAATGGCGGCCGCTGCGCGGTCGTGCATTGGACGCGTGCAGCGGGCGCACCAAAGGCAAGCCCGTCTGCGACTGTCCGCGACCCGACCGCGGCCAGCACCAGGAACCCTGGACCTCCCACTACCCATCGCTACGACACCACCACCCTCCTCGCACTCAACCCTGGAAGACTTAGAGAATTCCAACAGGCCTCACCGAACATGACCCAGGGCCAATTCTCCTGCCTCCACTGCCGCCAGACCCTCACCGCCACCCCGGCCTCCAACAACGCCGACGCCAGCACCGGCGATACCCTAAAATGCATCCTCCTCAATGTACGCTCCGTACACAAACACGCCATGGAAATCTGGAACCTACTCGACTCTCTCTCATCCGACATCGCCTTCTTCACAGAGACCTGGACCAACGCATCCTCCGTCCCCGATATCAGCACCGCCATCCCAGACGGATACAAGATCCAGAGGAAAGACCGCCCAACTACCCAGGAGGGGGCCTCGCCATCTCCCACAAGAGCACCCTCTGCCTCACCACCTCCAGCGAAACCTTCCCCTCCGCCGAACACCTGCACTTCCAGATCCAGACCACCCCCAAAGCCACACTCCGAGGTACCCTCATCTACAGACCCCCCGCCCCCCGAACACCCTTCGCCACCACCATCACCGACTTCATCGCACCCCACTCCATCGCCTCAACAAACTACATACTCATTGGAGACCTGAACTTCCACCTCGACAACCCCAGTGACCCCAACTCCACTATCCTTCGTGACAACCTCGCCAGCATCGGACTTAAACAACTCGTCAACAAACCGACCCACAGAGCAGGACACACTCTCGACCCCATCTTCGCGGCAGGAAACCGCGTCCAATTCAGCCACACAACGCAGCCGCCATGGACCGACCACCACTGCGTACACTTCGCCATCAACAAACCCAAGTCACCCAAACCAGCCCCACACCCACCTCGAAGGAACTGGAGCAAGGTTACTGACGAGCAACTTAACTCCACCCTCACCCGAGACAACCACACCTGGGCACCTGAGGAAAACGACGCAAATGATGCAGCCAGAGAACTCCACACCTGGATCTCCAACTGCGCAGACGAGCTCGCCCGCTACGCAACACCGACAGACAACGCCCCAGGAAAGCCGCCTGGTTCACCACCGCTCGCAAGAAGCCAGACGCACCTGCAGATGCCTGGAGAAGAACTGGAGAAACACCAAGACAACCGAAAACCACACCACCTACAAGGACGCCATGACGGACTACCACAACCAGATCAGAGCCACCAAGAGGAACTTCATCCACAACAAAATCCTGGCCAACTCCACCAACTCCAAGGAACTTTTCAGTGTCATTCAAGAATTCACCAAGCCACGCAGCGAAGCCACAGACATCACCCCATCCCAAGACCTCTGTGACAAGCTTGGAACCTATTTCCACCTCAAGATCAAAAACCTCTACGACAACTTCATCGACCATCCACCAGGCGCCACAGACGGCCCCCCGCCCCCAGAAACACCAGCCAGCCCACCATCTCCAACTGTACACCGATCACGGCCGAAGACACCGCCTCAACCATGAAAAGCATCCACTCAAGCCCCCACCGACCCCTGCCCCCCTCACATCTACCACAGAGCCGCGGCCGCCATTGCACCCGAACTACAATGCACCATCAACACCACCTTCAAAACAGGCATCTTCCCAGACGACTGGAAGCGCGCAGAAGTCAGACCCCTGCTCAAGAAGCCCACAGCTGACCCCACCGACCTCAAGAACTATCGGCCCATCTCGCTCCTCCCCTTCGCAGCCAAAGTTGCAGAGAAAACAGTCAACAGGAAACTGACACGATTCATTGAAGAGAACGCCGTCCTCGACCCGTCCCAATCCGGATTCCAAAGCAACCACAGCACAGAGACCGCCCTACTCGGCGCCACAGAGGACATCCGCACCCTCCTGGACCAAGGCCACTCCGCAGCCCTCATCCTACTCGACCTATCAGCGGCCTTCGACACCGTCTCCCACCGCACACTAGTCGCCAGACTACACGATGCAGGCATACAAGGAACAGCCCTGGACTGGATCCGATCATTCCTCATTGGAAGAAGCCAAAGGATCAGACTCCCACCCTTCCTCTCCGACCCCACGAAAATCACCTGCGGAGTCCCACAGGGTTCATCACTGAGCCCCACCCTCTTCAACATCTACATGGCCCCCCTCGCAGCCATCGTCCGACAACACGGCCTCAACATCGTATCCTACGCCGACGACACTCAGCTCATCCTCTCCCTCACCAAAGATCCCACCACTGCCAAACTCAACTTCCAGAAAGGAATGCAAGACGTCGCAGTCTGGATGGCCAACAGCTGCCTGAAGCTCAACGCCGAGAAGACAGAAGTCCTCGTCCTCGGTACCACCCCTTCTGTATGGGACAGCACCTGGTGGCCGACCGCCCTCGGAAGCCCACCTACCCCCTCAGACCACGCCAAGAACCTCAGCATCGTACTCGACTCATCACTCACCATGAACCGACGGGTCAACGCCGTCACCTCCAGCTGCTTCAACACCCTCCGCATCCTCCGCAAGACCTTCAAGTGGATCCCCTCTGAGTCAAGGAAGACAGTCACCCACGCACTCATCGCCAGCAGACTGGACTTTGGAAACGCACTCTATGCTGGCATCAACAAAGTCCCTACTCCGCAAACTCCAGACAATACAGAACACCGCCGTCAGACTCGTCCTCGGCATCCCCCGACACGAACACATCAGCCAACACCTACGAAGTCTCCACTGGCTCCCTGTGGAGAAAAGATTCACTTTCAAAATCCTCACTCACGCCTACAAATGCCTACACAACAACGGACTCAAATACCTCAACGACAGAATCAACTTCCACGTACCCAAAAGAAACCTCCGATCTTCCAACCTCGCACTGGCCGAAACCCCGCGCATCCACAGAGCCAGAGCAGGCGGAAGATCCTTCTCTCACATTGCAGCCAAGACCTGGAACGAGCTACCGGCAGACATCAGACGCGCCCCCTCCCTGAACACCTTCAGGAAGACCCTCAAGACCTGGCTCTTCGGCTAAACAGATCTGCGGACCTCCCCCCCCCTCAGCGCCTTGAGACCCTCACGGGTGAGTAGCGCGCTTACAATTCCCTGATTGATTGATTGATTTTAGCAGCAAAGTCTTCAAGCATAGGGTTAGCAAAGGCCATCTATGCTGAGCTGAAAAATGGCAAAAGGCTTATATAACTCCTGGCACAGAATTAAAGCTTTGGATTGGTAAAATACCACCCAAGCCAACCTGAAATGAATAAAAGCAGTCCCTGAAACATGTGTTTTTCTCATATATCTGATAAAAAATATATACTTACAAAAAACTCGAGGTCTGACTATGCATTATGCACTTTATGTTCAAATTGCTGGTTTTGCACACACGCTAACATTGCATCGTCGCCAAGCCTACTGGTTATTTCTAGGATATTTTTTTATCTATTTTTACTATTTTATTTATATATTTATGTGGAATATATTTAATGTGATGTGCTTATTTTTATGTGACATTATATATATGCATTTGTCTTTTACTTATATGAATAATCATGATTAGTAGTTTTATTATAAAACACACAAAAGCCCTCGGGTCTGTCAAGAGAAAGTAAAAAAGGCAAAAAAGGCTGACTAAGAAGAAGGCGTCTCTTTAAAGGACAGTTTCCCTCACCCACCAGAGGTGGCATACTTCATCATTGGAAATCGTCCTCGCACCACGAAGCCTAGTCATGGTGTGGGCTACAACCCTCTCGCTGCGAGGGAGGAGCTCAGGGATTTTTATCAGAGGTGGTATCACTAAGAACCAATGTGAGCTAGCAAGGTGACGGGTGCAGTGCTAATAGTGAAGTGAATTAAAACTAGCTACAAGGTTTACCACATCCTCTTATTCTGGCTACCTTGTGCTAGGATTAAAAACGGCAGAAAAAAACAAGATGTACGACGGGAACCATTAGACCGAATTGTACTCAGCTTAGAGCGACATGTTTCAGCCAGTGACCTAGAGAGTGTTGTGGCTTTCTTCAGGATCTTTAATAAGCTACTGGTGTAAGAGTGATGTCTGAAAAATGTGAGAAAAAGTATTAACAACAATGGCACGTATGTCGGTAAATTGAGCATGATACTAAACCAGTGGTCCAGAGGTAACAAGATGTTTGGATGCACCGATGAAACCTGTAAGGGAACAAAAAATAACATACCGAACAATTTATGAGAAAGTTTACAGTTTAAGTAAGTCAGCCAATTTGTCTTAAGCCGGAAATACATAGTCCGTCATGAAAAATTAATCTATAAAGATGTGTTTTAGAGGCATGAGAGTCCCAAATAACACCCACTCAATTGGCCAAACTTTCCTATACAAAGCAACAAGCATGATAAGAGCGGAGACCATATTAACTCCCTAATGTGTAAAATCATCTCAGATAGAAAGAAAGAAAGAATCCTAACCACTGTATAGTTGTCGCCACAGATGGAGGGGTGTTCCTATAATGAGGAGATATGCCTAAATTGGTCTGAATTTGTCATATAAAAGTGTTTTTGAAATATAAGTTAGGTTAAAAATGTCACTACCGCAGCAGAATAAATAGGATCCAACCGAACAGGGTGGCAAGGCCCAAGAAAGGCTTGTTGCTTTGTATAGGAAATCCTATTGATTCCAGATAAGATTAACGCCCCAACCTTCACTACACAGGTTGGAGACGCACATGCACCCTAAGCATTCATGCTAAGGACTGCTGGGGCATGGTACCTGACATTTGCAGGTGAGTGGCCTCCATTCCAAATAGAGTTTCATGGTGTCAAACATCCCTGTGCTCCTCCCTCGCAGCGAGGGGGTTGTAGCCCGCACCATGACTAGGCTTCTTGGTGCGAGGAGGATTCCCAATGATGAAGCATGCCACCTCTGGTGGGTGAGGGAAACAGTCCTTTAAAGGGATGCCTTCTTCTTAGTCAGCCTTTTTGCCTTTTTTCTTTCTCTTGACAGACTTGAGGGCTTTGTGTATTTTGTGATTGTTAGTAGGGAGTTTGCCCTCGCTGGTCTTTTAATCTCCTCGGGCCCCCCTTCTTTTGTATTTACATAGTTGTTTTATAAATCAGGAATTCATGTGACTACCTTTAGTTCATATTTTACAAAGCTAGTCTGTTGTTGGAGTAGCTGCTAACCTCCGTATAGTCTGTTGTTTATTGTTGGTGTTCGTAAATCGCCGTGTGCACTTCATAAAGCAAAGTTTGTACCATAGCGCGTACATGTGAACAAGGCCAGGCTTGGCCGAAACGCATCATGGTGAACTATTTTCAATAAATAATATTGACACTTATACTTTTAGAGTTTGTGTCCCGGATTTGATGCAACGGACTACGGGACGGGATTGGAGAGTGTAAAGTGTAAAGTGTAAAGTGGGGCCCCCGGTAAAATGGAGGTGTTTTTGTGATATATACATATAAAATGGCGGATTTGCTGGCATTCAAATAAACAGCACTGGATTTGCACCAAGAACTTTGGGTCTGCTCTCGTTTTCCTTGTCTGTGTGAGGCTTCTTTGGATGGCGAATTGAGTATATATATATATATATATATATATATATTATCTACTGGCGGTCGCCAGTAGATAGTTATAGTTACAACCTATTATCCATAGGAAATCCGCGACATTCTATTTGAAATAACTCTCTTGCCGGTTGACGTATCTTCGCAAAATTTTCAAACTTTGTGGCCCGCTCCGGTCCGCTCCTACCCTGAAAGTCTCGGGGATTCGTCAAGCGGGGGCCGAGAAAAAGGGGGGTCCCAAAACGCGTTTTCCCCATGCAATTTTCCATAGGAAACTTTAGACACGGCTACAGCCCGAACTGCTGAACGGAATTACACCAAATTTGGCAAAGAGGTAGTTCTTGGTTCAGAAAGAACCCTTTTTGTTAAATGGTGTAAATCCGTTCAGTAGTTGCTGAGAAAATCAAAAGTAAAAAGATAGTGATATCTATGGCCGAGTAGGGTCCGCGTACCCTCCCGATCACGAGCTGCATGTTAATTGGCTGTCAGCTGGCTGTCAACATTCCGATTCAGGAAATGTTGGCAGCCATTTTGTCCCTCGGTAGAACCGAGGGACAGAAACAAGTGCGCAAAGCGCACAAAGGGGGCAGGGTAGAAACACCCTGACCCCCTAGGTTTGCTCAGGGTGTCCCACAAGGACCCCCTGGGCAAAAAAAAAAAACAACATTTTTTTAAAAAATCGGCAGGATGCGCTCAGGGTGCGCGAATCCTGCCGAAAAAAAAATCGAGCGCGGTCTCCCGCGCTTCGAGTGTATTTGCCCCGGGTGGCCCAAGTCCCGGGGGCATGGTGGGGGGATAATTTAATGTGTGGGGGCCTCAAAGGGCCCTCAAGCCCCGGGGACCGCCACCCCCCGGGGCTTTTTTAAAATGGTGCGGGAGGGCTCTGAGCCCTCCCGCAGCCCCGAGGACCACCACCTCCCCGGGGCTTTTTTTTATTAATTAAAAAACCTGTGTGGGGGCTCCAGCCCCCCACACGCCCGGGACCGCCACCTCCCCGGGGCACTAAACATTTAAATATGGGGGTCCGTTACGGACCCCAGAGCCCCGGGGACCACCACCTCCCCGGAGCTGTGAACTCAATGGGAGGGGGCCGCGCGGCCCCCTCCTGGAGCCCTTGATGGCCCTGGGGACCACCACCCCCAGGGCCGGCTCCTGCAGTGTCCCGGGGTGCCTACCCCGGGACACTGCTGTTTGCAATGACAGGGACGGGAGCCTCGCGGCTCCCGTCCTGTCATTGCAAACTGCTTTGGATATTGGAAGAGAGGCAGGGAAACCTGCTCTCTCTTCCAATATCCAAAGCCGATAGCTTTCCACATGGGGAGCAGCATGTTAGCTGCTCCCCATGTGTAAGCAATGCCGGCTCCCGTAGGACACGGGGAGCCGGCGGGACTGTGGGGGATTGGGGACCCCCACAGTCCCCAACGAGAGGGCCAGCCCCGGGGGATGGGGTCCCCGGGGCAAGTAGTGGCCCGGGAGGGGGCCACGCGGCCCCCTCCCCAAAAAATAAAAAATAAAAAGTAAAAAAAAAACGGAAAGGCCGGCCCCGGGGATGGGGTCCCCGGGGCCTTAAATGGCCTGAGGAGGGGGCCACGCAGCCCCCTCCCTACGAAAAAAAAAAAATCGAGGCCATGCCCCGGGGATGGGGTCCCCGGGGCCAATACAGGCCCAGGGAAGGGGGCCACGCGGCCCCCTTCCCGTTTTTTTAATTTGTAATTAAAAAAGGGGTAAGGCCCTGGGGGATGGGGTCCCCAGGGCATAAAAACTGGAAAAAGGAAGGGGGCCACAGAGCCCCCTTCAGGGGACAAAATTTTTTTTTTTGTTTTTTAAACGATCGGGCCCGCAGGCCCCGCCCCTTCCTTCACCACTCTGCAAACGCGCCCCTGGCGCGTTTGCAGAGGGGAACGAATTCCCCTTGAATACTGGGGGTCCCTGGGGGCCAACTAGCCCACCAGGAACCTCCAGTATGCGCCAGGGGCTGCCTTGCAGAGAGGTGTACAGAGGCCACGCCCTTTTACACCTCTCTGCAACGCAGCTCTGTGGTGCTTTTGGAGGTATATGGTGGGCTAGTTGGACTCCGGGGACCCTCAGGATTCAAGGGGACTTAATTCCCCAACTTAAAACGCGCCACGGGGCGCGTTTGCACAGTGGTGAAGGGAGGGGGCGGGGCTTCAGGTGACATGTGTGCAAACAGGCCCCGTGGCGCGTTTTAAGATGGGGAATTAAATCCCCTTCAATCCTGAGGGTCCCTGGGGGCCAACTAGCCCAACAGGTACATCCAGAAAGCACCACAGAGCTGCGTTGCAGAGAGGTGTAAAAAGGGGTGTGGCCTCTCTACACGTCTCTGCAACGCAGCCCCTGGCGCATATTGGAGGTTCCTAGTGTGCTAGTTGGCCCCTAGGGACCCTCAGGATTCAAGGGGACTTAATCCCCAACTTAAAACGCGCCACGGAGCGCGTTTGCACAGATGTCACCTCAGGCCCCGCCCCCTCCCTTCACCATTGTGCAAATATTCTTCTAAAATCATCCGAAATACGAATTCCTATTTACTCACCTGTTATAAGGAGAGACCTCAGTGCTGCATCTTTCAGCCCAGTACTGGTCCTGAAAAGTAATTTTAACCGTACTTACCAGTAACTTGAATTTCCTTCCATAGGATATCATTGCCTGCTTTTTGTTGAAAAAGTTTCTAAGTGTTGATTTTTGAAACATACAAATATTCCTCTAAAATCAGCCGAAATACGAATTCCGATTTACTCACCTGTTATAAGGAGAGACCTCAGTGCTGTATCTTTCAGCCCAGTACTAATCCTGAAAAGTAATTTTAACCGTACTTACCAGTAACTTGAATTTCCTTCCATAGGCTAACATTGACTGGTTTCACTTGGAAATTCTTCTAAGTGTGGAGTTTTGGAACTTTATAATATTCCTCTAAAATCAACCAAAGTACGAATTCCAATTTACTCACCTGTTATCAGGAGAGAACCCAGTGCTGCATCTTTTAGCCCAGCACTGACCCTGAAAAGTAATTTTAACCGTACTTACCAGTAACTTGAATTTCCTTCATAGGCTAACATTGACTGGTTTCACTTGGAAATTCTTCTAAGTGTGGAGTTTTGGAACTTTATAATATTCCTCTAAGATCAACCAAAGTACGAATTCCAATTTACTCACCTGTTATCAGGAGAGAACCCAGTGCTGCATCTTTTAGCCCAGCACTGACCCTGAAAAGTAATTTTAACCGTACTTACCAGTAACTTATATTTTCTTCCATAGGAATCCATTGTCTGCTTTTCAGCAGAAAAGTTTCAAAGTGTCGATTTTCACAAACTACAAATATTCCTAAAAATCGCCTCTATGACTTAAACGCATTCTTTCAACTGTTTACAGGAGATGCACCAGTGCTGGATCCAGGATCCAACACTGAGTAAGAAAAAGTAACGATAACAGTTTTTAACTTCTAAGTGAATTTCCTTCCATAGGATAACATTGGTGATTCTATGAGAAAAAGTTTCTAAGTGTGAACTTTTAAAGTACAATAATATTCCTTAAAAATCACGACTGTAACCAAAACGCTTTTACTCAACTGTTTACAGGAGATGTCCCAGGACTGAATCTAGGATCCAGTCCTGTGGTTAGAAAAAGTAATCCATAAAGTAACTAATTGCATTTAACTAGAAATTCACATTGAGCTGAATGTTGCATTGTGTTTGAAAATGTGTTGCCCATTGCAACAACTGTAACTACTGTACTTAAAAGTCTATTGCCTATGTGCAAAGTATTTAAACTAAAGTAATTCATTCTGAGAAAGTATTTTTTGTAATGTAATGTATAATGTAATTACAATGTAATTTAAAAAATAAAATATTTTAAAAAAAATTGTTTCTAAAAAATTTGGAAATCAGTATGAAAAAAATTTATATAACAATTAATACATTTAAAAATTGTCATTTACAAAACCTTTGAAATTCACTGAAAAAACCGTAGGTTTCAGACATGTTATCGTTACAAAATAGCATTTAAAAAACCTTTGAAATTCACTGAAAAAACCATATGTTTCAGGGACGTTATAGTTACAAATTAGCATTTAAAAAACCTTTGAAATTCACTGAAAAAACCATAGGTTTTAGGGACAGTTATAGTTAGTTGGACATTGCACTCGTACAAAACCCGTGAAATTCCCCCGTTATAGTTAGTCCAGCTAACTATAACTCGCGCCTCCGCAATGCACTGCTGATGACGTCACATATTACATCACTCATGAGATGGTCAGTGACATCACTGATGACATCACTAATGACATCTCAAATGACATCACTGATGACATCATCCACGTGATAATCTGATGCACCTCCTCACACCCCAATATAACCTTTGATACACCCACTCTAAATTACAGACTGCCATTCGCAAAACCATAGACACTCCAACACCAATAACTACATACCCACTCACTGATTCTTAGGTCTACGCACACATCCACTCACTCACCCGTACAGTCACTCATACTTACGGTCACTCAGTACAGGACTATCATATGCACTCATACTCCTATATAGACACTCAAACACCGCCACTCATCCATAGAGGTACTCACACACCTAGTCAGTCATGCAAATAATTAAACACACTACCATTTACTCTCCTATACAGTTATACACACACCAGCTCACTTACTCATACAAATAGTAGCACATTCTTACGCTCTTATACAATCACTGATACAAGCACACACTCATCCATACAGACACTTACACACCCACTCATTCTTCAATACGTCTTTTCCTATATATATTAAAAATATTTAAACTTTACAGAAACACACAGTCACTGGATGATGTCATCAGTGATGTCATTTGAGATGTCATCAGTGATGTCATCAGTGATGTCACTGACCATGTCATGAGTGATGTAATATGTGACGTCATCAGCAGTGCATTGCGGGGCGCGAGTTATAGTTAGCTGGACTAACTATAACGGGGGAATTTCACGGGTTTTGTACGAGTGCAATGTCCAACTAACTATAACTGTCCCTAAAACCTATGGTTTTTTCAGTGAATTTCAAAGGTTTTTTAAATGCTAATTTGTAACTATAACGTCCCTGAAACCTATGGTTTTTTCAGTGAATATATATATATATATATATGATCTTCATCAAACTCCCACAGCTGCTAGCTGCAAAATGGGACACAGACGCCAGTTGAGTGCTTTTTTTCTTCGTTTATTTGCTTGTGCTATGCATGGCTTGATGACGCGTTTCGCCCACTTCCTGGGCTTGTTCACATGACGAGAATGAAATCTGTCAATGCCTATATACACACCAAACACCATGTGATTACCTCGTGACACAGTGATAATAGAAAACAGACTCCACTTATATTGTAGTTTTACAAATACCCACATTAATATCAATAATAGTAGCCTTGTGATAGTAAATAATGTACAGGGAATGATACCAGCTTGTTGCATAAATATTGTCTAGCAACCTGGAACAAATAAATAACTAGAAATGCTATAATATAATTATAGAAGAATCTAAAGTGCAGAGTGCGATCATATTGACATTTATATTATGTGCAAAGGTTCACCATGTGCAAATACGGCAAAGTCATATTTGTTAGAGGTTCGTTTAAGCAGTTGTTCCTGCTCAGATACCCAAACGCCCCTAATATCATATAAATCATGCCCCCACATTGCATTGCATCTGGATTGATATGCGAGAGAATGCGCTTGATTAACCTGATACTTTACAATCGAGCTTCGCTTAAATTAACCAGACTATTACTGCCCGGTGCAAATTAATGCAATGTGAAAATTTGGCAATAAAGTGCATAGTGCAAACAATTTCATATTACAGCATAATGCTTGAAATTGATTGTGAATAAGCGATAAAACCACATTTGAAAAAACTCTCGTAGTATAAATACATTGGTGCTGGGCAAAATTCTGGCAAAGACCAGCTTCTAAAAAAAACCTTATTGCGGGGTTTGAAGTTCAAAACCTACGACTTGACAATGGCAAGGAACAAGGCACTGATAATATAAACCTATGACACATGGTACATACTCTATAGTCCGCATATAGTGTGAATAGTCCAGTTCCCTTATTTATAATCCCTTGAATTAATAAATACAAAGCCACTAAAATGTTGGGTAGTAAAACCTTAAGGTGAATTACCATTGTCATTCATGTATACGTGGAAACTCTGTTGAGAACTCCTAAAAGTGTTGAAAGTGCTGGTGCAATTAATAAAATGTGGTACTAAAAAAACTAAAATCCGTTTAATTAGAAACAGACAGGAATGGTTATCAGCAATTTAATCTTGGAATCAAATCCTGCAGTATTGGAGATATTCATATCTCACATGTATGTACATAGGGTTACTGAGGGGTAATTAAGAGATAATGTAATAAAGAGATAAAATGTATTCTCTCTATAAATAATTATAAAGTTCTTCCCCATTGTTTATCATTCGGGGTTCTAGTGTCCAGCTCTAGTATAAATTTTGACTCCAATTGTCTTAAGAGTTTCTCCCTATTTCCACCTCTTCTCATAGGGGGCACAGCAGCGATGACAAAGTACTTTAAGTCATTAAGATTGTTACGATGTACTGCTCTAAAATGCCTAGCCACTGGATAGGTCATGTCTGAATTCACTATGGCTCTTATGTGCTGGAGGATACGTACATGAACTTGCAGTTTTGTGCTGCCCACATATTGCAAACCGCATGAGCAACTCAAAACATAGACAGCATATTCAGTGCGACAGATGTATCTACCCTGCAGCTTGCTCGTACTGGGGCCATATATTGTGGTGTACTGGGTCGTATTGATCCCGAATTTACACGCACGGCATGAACTACATTTGATGAACCCATTCTGTGGTGTTAGCCACATGGTGCTAGATTTTGATTTGTTGGAAACTAGTTCTGGGCTAGACCTGACTAGGGCATTATGCATAGACTTAGGGGCCGATTCCGATTCGGGCCGGAAATCTCTCCGACCGAGCCGGACCCGGAGAGATTTCCGACCGAATCGGACCCGTGCAGCCCGACCGGACGAGTACAATGCGTCCGTATGCTATCGTACTCGAGTCGGTCGGACTCCCATTGAAGTCAATGGGAGCCGGTCGTACAACGCGTACGCGGGCTCCCATTGCCTCAATGGGTGCGAGGCGAACAAGGGCGCCCCCTACAGCGGGTACGCGGCAAAGCGACTCGCACCATACACGCACAGGTAGGGGGGACCCATGGGTCCCCCCTGTGTGCGACTTGCGCGGCTACGCGTACAGGGGGGTCCGACACGGACCCCCAAAGTACGGCTCCGACTGCTCTTTCGAGCCGGACGGCGCGTGTCGGTCGGACTGCTCGCGCCGTGCATCGTACTTACCCGGCCGGGGAACGTCTCCATTGCGCGGTGCGAGTCGTGTCCGAGCGAGTCGGTCGGTGCGGTTAGACCCGGGAACGAGTCGGTCGCAGCGGTTGGGACGCCCGAACGAGTCGGTCAGCGATTTCGCATCGTACTCGCTCGTCCGGACGCGCGTACGAATCGGTCGGGAAATAGGGCTCCGAATCGGATCCGGTCATGCCGAATCCGATTCGGAGCCCTACCGGCCGAGATCGGAATCGGCCCCTTAGACTTTCTAAATGTCAATGCTGGTGGAGTAGGAAACAAATTATTTAGGACAGCATCCGTTTGTATAATCGGCCAATGTTTGTTTATTATGGCCCTAATTTTTCTGTGTTGACTATTAAATGTGGTTATGAATCTCATTTCTGTATTGACTGTGTTTGTATTGTCGCGGAAGTTGGTGTGTACTTGTGGTGATACCTCTTTGTTACATAGCAGATCTTCGCGTGTTCGTGTTTTTACTTTAGCTAGGGCCTGTTGGATGATCTTTTTGCTATAACCTCTGGCTGCGAATCTGCTACTACTATCTTTCACACAGCTTTCAAACATAGGGGCCGATTCCGATGTCGGACGGACTCAGGTCCGTCCGACATCGGTCAGGAGCCGTAACCGACCGACCTGCTGTCGTCGGTTACGGCCCTGCAAGTACGATGCGACCGAACCCATGGTATCCAGGTGGTGGGCTTAGTCAAAATGCCATGTCTTGTGTCTCTCCCTGAAGTCCATCAGTGAGGGTGATGTTCGGAGGTGGAGAGGGATGGCATTCCAGGACTTGCCAGTGAAGTGGGAGAAGGAGCGGCTTCCGCTGTGGCTACAGCAGATGTGAGGTGTCTATGCTAGGGGGAGGGAGACGGAGTGAAGGTATCTGGATGGTTGGTGGAATTTCAGGTGGTGGTTCATGTATGCTCATCCCTGGTCATGGAGGGCTTCGTTGGCATGTGTCAGTAACTTGAATTGGCATATTTTCTGGAAGGGGAGTCAGTTGAGGTTCCTCAGGTGTTGGGTGATGTGGGTCCATTTGGGCAGGTTGATAATCCGTCTGGCCGCTGAGTTCTGTATTTGCTGGATCCTTCTAATGAGTTTGGTGGTGATTCCTGTGTACGGTGCATTGCCGTAGTCCAGCCGGCTGGTCATTAAGGCTTGCGTGACTGTTTTTCTGGTGCTGATGAGGAGTCATTTGAAGATTCTTCTGAGCATGCGGTGTGTGTAAGCAGGCGGAGGAGACTGTGTCAATCTATTGTTTCATGATGAGTTTGCTGTCCAGGATGATGCCGAGGTTGCGGGCGTGTTCTTTTGGTGTGTGAGTGGGTCTGAGTTCGGCAGGCCACCAGGTGTCATTCCAAAGGGAGGCATAGTTGACAAAGATCAGCACTTCAGTCTTGTCAGTGTTGAGCTTCAGACAGTTGTCCTTCATCCAGTTAGCGACATTCTGCATGCAGTTATCGAAGTTGGTCTTAGTGGTGGTGGAGCCTGCTGAGACAAGAGGATGAGCTGGGTATCGTCGGCGTAGGATATGATTTTGAGATTGTGGGTTCTAACAATGTCGGCTAGAAGCATCATGTGGGTATTGAAGAGGGTGCAGAGCTAGAATATCGATGTATAAATATCGTTATACAGAAATATCGAGGTAAAAATATCGTGGATCAGAAATATAGATGGAAAAATATCGTGGTCAAGAATATCGATTGTTAGGTAAGTAATATCGATTGCAAAAATATCGAAGTGTTAAATATCGTTTACAAAAATATAGTTGTTAAAAATATCGATTTATTATTAATGTTATGTATTTTAGTATTTTGTATGAGAATTGTTTGTATTTTTATTATGTGTTAAAATGTTATTAGTTAATATTTTTTTATTTTTATGAATTTTGCGTTTTTAGTTCCGTAGCGGGTTGTGGGTTTATAGGGGAATAGGGTGGGAAGTAATTTAATTATATAGATTTTATTTATTATTTATAGTAGTTAATAAATTGGGTGGGAAGTAATTTAATTATATGAAATTTATTCAATAATTTATATTTATTCATAATTGTATAATTGTGATGTTATAGAGTTAAATGTGTAAATTCATTTATTAATAATTGTTTGATAATTAGTTGTTAATTAATTTAAATTAATTAATTATTAATTATTGTAATTATTAAATTAATTTTAGGTGTGTGTTGTGGTGTTTATAGGTGTAAATGGTGGGAAGGGTGGGAAGTAATTTATTTTTTATTGATGAATTATTAATTATTTGTTAATTAATTAGCATTAATTAATTAGTCATTATTAATTGTAATTGTGTAATTAATTTTAGGTGTGTGCTGTGGATATTATAGTGTTAAACAATGTGTAATTAATGAATGTTTATTATCTTTTTAATAATAATATATTTAAATTTCAATATTAATTATGTTAATAATGGAAATACAATTTAATAAAAATGTTGATGTTTTTTTATTTTTATTGGTGTGGTATCCAGCACTTTCCCTGCTTTTGCACTCACTGGAGTGGGAATAGTAATTTTTACCCCTCCGCTATCCAACACTTTCCCTACTGTTGCACTCACTGGAGTGGGAATAGTAATTTTTACCCCTCCGCTATCCAACATTTTCCCTACTGTTGTATTTATTGTGTTGCGGAATGTATGTTTTCTTTTTCTTTTAATAGTTTAATGTGTTAATTAATTATAGAATGTTTTATTTTATTTTAAATTATTGATATATGTATATATTTTATTTTTATATAATTTAAAAAGTTTCTAAATTAAATAGATAATAGTTAATAAAATGTATTTAAGTAAATATATGTATATGTACACATTTTTGTCTGTTTATACTTTTTTAAATTAAGTTTATTTGTTATATTTAGTTAAAATATATATTTAATGTAATTTATTTTGTTAAAAATATTAATATTATTTAATATATTTTATTTAAGTTATATATATCATTTAAGTCGATATTTTTTACATCTATATTTTTTACTTCGATATTTTTGTTTCGATATTATCGTACTTACCTGTTTAAGTATAGGAGTCGATATTTTTGTATTCGATATTTTTGCATCGATATTTTTGTTATCTATATTTTTTACATCGATATTAAATCAGGGACCCATTGAAGAGGGTGGAGTTGAGGGATGAACCTTGAGGGATGCCGCAGTTGGTGCTTATGGGTTCCAAAGTAAAGGGAGGTATGTCAGGCTAAGCAAAGTTCAGCCTGACAGACACTTTATATTTTCAGGTCAGGCAGATAGGAGCTAGACATGTGCTAAATGCGCAGCCTCCAGGCTGCTTGAGCTGAACTTTGCCGGGCTGGAGATGTCACAGCTCATGTGGGTGTGACATGTTCAGCCTGGCAAAGCACCTCGAGGCCCTCCCTCTCGTGATGAGGGGTAGTGTCACTGATTGCCTTGGACCTTGGCGCCTCAGTTCTAAGCCCTGAAGTGCACAGGGCTGAGTGTCAATCACTGACACCTAGTCACAGAGTGAGGTGGGGTCAGCAACTCTCACTGACCCCATCCAACTCTGTGACATGCAGGGACTACTGCCTCCCCTCATTGGCTGACCTAAGGTCAGCCAATGAGGGGAAGCAGCATTCCCAACCCTCTTGGTACCACTGAGGCAGAGCTGCGCAGGTAAGTGTAATTTAACAAAAAAAAACTTTTATGCGTGCATGACTATATGGGAGTGAGTGTTGTAAATGGATATGTGTGTGCATGTATAAATGCATGCATGTGAGTCGGTGTTTATGTGTGCATTTGTGTTCCGTCTGCCCCCTCCCTGCTATAAGTACCGGCCGCGACTGAGTGCTTGTTCATTTTAATATAGTCAGTCTCTAAACATTTCAAGGAGAGAAACTCATCATTTTGACTATGACAGCTCCCTCATGTGCACTGAACCCATGCTCTGAAGACAAACTGTCTACCGGACATTCTAGATACTTTATTGCTAGCCTGCTGAATTTTAACCACTGTTCCTTTTTCCCATGACAATAGGTCAATGCTTCTTGATCCAAGCACACCTCGGTTGGGTCATCTAGTTAGTCTTGGACCATCTTTACAATTGTCATTAGTGCTGTCACTTACTGTGCCTCTTCTGCCTGTGCACGTGATATAAGTCCTGACATATGAAACCAACCCATTGCAGATGTTGGAAATGAAGTTGTTGCTGTCGGATCAGTAGTAATCAGGGATGGTGATGGGTAATACTGCTGCAGTTGTGACAGCATGTTTCGGAAGGATTCAAAGCCAAAACCACCTCCCTCTCCAGAGGTTGAAGATCGCACTTCAGTTCTGCCATGGACTTTTACAGGCACTCTTTTAGCACGCTGAATGATCCTCAACTGTTTCCAGGCTTTGAATAAGTTCAAATTATTCCACAGGTGACCAGTATGTTGTTGACTACTTCTTTTTTTAGGAAGCCTTGCAAAATTAGGTTTATGCAATGCACTAAACACAGGACTCTGAAGTTTACTTCATCACCTGTGGCTTCAACAATATTACTGCCCTTGTCAGGGGCAACAAATCCAATGCTGTTGGCAGCTGTATGTGATTTCTCAATGGTGAACCTTAAAACTGTTGCATGCTGCTGAGTGCCCTAAAAAGCATCATTAAGCAGTGAGACCAGCAAATATCTGTTGCTTCACTTCACTCACTCAAAGGAGATCCAGTTTAAAGGGATGCATGTGTAATATGTTGTTTGATAACTGGTCCACAAGTCCTTTGTGAGGGAGATGGACTGAACATTGCTCTCCTTCATAGTGTCACCAACCAATTGCAACACTTCATGATGCAGAGATGGCAAAGCAATAGTGCAGAAATAGATCCGGCTAAGAACCTTGCATTTTGGGTAGAGGAGCTCCACAAATTCAAGAAACTCCTTTCCTTCTACGAAAGAATAAGGGAGGAGGTAAAATGCTAACATTTTAGCTAGCCTCCAATTGTATAAATGTATTTTCCCATGGGTTCTGTGATACTGCGACTCCTTGGTGAACATTGCCTTGATAGTGGGTTGTTGTGACCTTTTGTCTTTGTTTTTGTTTTTTTTTGTATTGTTTTTGCCCTCATATCCCCAGAGTTGCTGCAATCTCAGGTGACATAGTGGAGCCGGCATCACAACTGATGCACCAGCAATGGCCCAGCCACATCAAACTGGCCTAAAGCACCCATAGCTCTTTGGTACAATCATAGGACTACCAGCTTTCCTGTTCAAACATACTGCTCCATCTCAGGAAATCGGCCCAAATATCATTCGCCCTACCTGGGATACACCCCATGTCCAACCTACAAGTCCACTGCAAAACCTTACGCCAGTCATCCGGGGAGAGAGCTGCTGGATCTAGTCAATGTTTACATATCTCCTTTCTGGCAAAAAGCACTAGATTAAAAAGTAGACACCTCTGTGACCTTTTTCTTTGTGATACGTTAATTAGTGACCTGCGGGGAACAGATAGGCAGCTTGTGCACTTCGGAGTGCCTGTATCCCTCTCTCCCTTGTGCTGTGCGGTTGATAAGGGTAATACTGCACACTGCAAGCAACAGTCACAGGACTGCTTTGGAAGAAGCTGACATCCTCTTCTTCCTCCTCCCACTGCCTACTATTATCAGTTGAACGTCTTCTCTATCACCACCCGCAGCTATGCTTTTGAGATGCTCTTCCCGCATAATAGTGTGCTAATTTTTCAGATGGGCCAGTTGGTTCCCGGTATCATAATGTCTACCTGGCTTACCTGTCAGAACTGTGGACCTGTGACACCAACCCCAGGGATGTGCATGAGTAAGTGCCCCCATCTGACTATGCCCTCACTTTGATAGAATATGGTAGACCAAGTGAACATTGTCCAGCATTGGACCAAGTGATTGTGTAAGGCCTAAGTATTAAGGGCATGGTTGGCATTGCTTGGGTGCGGTCATGCGCGGCTGGTATTTGTATCCACACCCGTTCTGGAAATTCCGCTTGCTGTTGAGATACTCACCTTCGCACAGCATAGATTGAGAACTCCTCTATGTGTAAAAATCACTTTAGATTAAAATTTAATCTGCAGTGCTTTTTGAAAATAGAGGACTACTCCCTCTCAGCCCTGTTTAAGTACCATTACAGTGCTGATTTAATTCCGTTGGCAGAATTAATTAGTAATTCTGTGTTACATGAGTAACGTGGAATTACTAAATTACTGCAATTCCGCTGGCAGAATTAAAAGTTCCTCCCACCCCTAGCATTGATGGAACTACATGACTCAGAGTAGGTTGAATAGAGGGCAGCTGTACGTTCTCTGTGCCATTCCCAAAACTAGCAATCACTGACCTATCATCATCACCTTCTCACTTCCAAGGCATTCTGGAAACTTCCTTTTCCCTTGTATCTCGTGGTGGGTCTCAGTTGGGTTCCAATCCATGTCAAGATTATCAGAAGGGGGGCTTAAAGAAGATGGGGAAGTGATCTTCATTTTCCTTGCCAGAGATCATGAAGAAGTGTCCAATGGAAGAGCAGTCACAACAACATCTGTCTGTGCAGCAATCTCAACTGCCTGCTCTGCTCCTACCTCAGGTGTTGCAGGCTGTGGTTCTTGTTTTTTTACTGTACGGTTTACTATAGGGACAAATCGATTTCAGACTTACTGCTAATCTCCACAAGTGAAGTCACTGTGGTGCTGGGATACAAGGGCTCTGGCTTTGGTGATGGTACCATTGATCAAGGGTGATTTTCCTCCAAGCATCTTCCTGCCCAGATGAAGGTGCAGCAGGCACATTGTGTTTCTGGAAAATGGATGAGGGCTTGATGTCACTGGTGGCCTTGACAGCAGACTCCTTCCTCTCTTCGCTGGCCACTTTCCCTCAAGGAACCTCCTTCATGGGGCCATTTTCTTAGCACTAGCAGTTAGCATTTACCACAAACAGAAGCACTTAGCAGAGGACTCTAGTATTACTGTCAGCTAACTTTCAGACTTCACTCTGCCTCAGTATCTTTTGTGGTTTCTTGTACACCTGTGGGCAGCTCAAAAAAAGCATGAAGCCAATCTAGACAATGTAATAGAAGTCATGGTCATGACAAATGCTTATTAATAGTGTACCCAGGTACACAGGAAAAGCTAACAATGTCCCTCCGTGACCCAAAGGACCCTCTATGGGAGGCAGGGACAGGCAAAAATCAAATAAATTAAGTAAATAATTGCTGGTGTCCTCCCAGGGCCCATGGAACCCCTACTGGAGGTGGAAACAAGAAAAACAAAATACATTATTTAAATAATTGCAGGGCCCATGTGACTCCTACGGGATGCAGGTGGGAGTGCAGACCAACATCAAATAAAAATTAATCAGGAGGTGGTGCAGCAAACATTTAATACATTAATTTGATAATTCTTGGTGTCCCACCAGGACCCATGGGATCCCTATGTGAGGCAAGAGGGGTGCAGACAATAAAAAGATTGAAACGCACACTGGCTGCACAAAATGCTAGCTCATCCACCACATGGGCAGTGAATGAGGCATGGAAAACAAACACAAAATGGCCATCACTCACACACACTGACTGACTCCACAAAATGGCAGTCTCTGAATGGCCAGGCAAGAAGAAGGAATAGAGAACAAAGATAAAATGGCTACAACACACAAACACACACAATGGCCGCACAAAATATCTATTGCCATATGGCCAGTAAAGAAGAAATCTTGGAGAACAAAGAAAAAACGTGTGCCTATGACAAATACACACACACTGGCTACATAAAATGGCCACCGCTGCATTGCCAGCAAAGGAGGAGACATGGAGAACTAATAATATGCTAGCCCCTTACAACCTGAAGCATCTTCCTCCCCCCAAAAGAATCTTGCAGCATTGCAGGGAAAAGGATTGTACAGATATATATTATTTACCCAAAAAGTGTCTGGCGACACACATGGAACTTCCCTTAATCCACCACCAGTAATCAGGAATGTTGGAAAAGAAAATTAAAATAAAGTTTAAAAATTCCCCAACCACAAACCCCTCCAAAATACTTTTGAAAGTTGCAGAAAAAAGTAAAACAATAGCAACCATGTCACTAATAAACAATTTCACAATAAAATGATATGCCAACACATGGGCAAGAAGGTAACTGATAACAAATGAACGTGTCTAGCTACAAGGGCCTGGACTTCGGAACCACCTTGACCCTAGCTACCGACAGGCACATTATTGAATGGATGAATGAGGCATTTGTATAGTGCACAGCTGTCTAAACGACATCCCAGCGCCTCAAACGGTAAAAAGGGGAAAGATATATTTAAAGCTACTGAGTACTGTGAAATAACCAAGGGGTCGATTCCGATTCGGGCCGGAAAAAGCACCGACCGACTCGGAGCCGGAAAAATTACCGACCGACACGTACCAGTGGCGCCCGACACGCCAAGTACGATGCAAGCCGCGATAAATCCGACCGACACGTCAGGAAACCAAGCCGACCGACCGAGCCGCTCGGAAAATAGCAATCCGGCCGGAAAAACACGCGAATCCAACCGACCGACACGCACCCGGAACAAATCCGACCGAATCGTACCCGCCAACTCCAACCCGCAAAGTACGATGCAAGGCGCGAAAAACCCGACCGAGTCGGACGGAGGACAAGCCGTACGACCGACACGCATACAAAACCGAGCCGAAGCAACACAATACACCGCGACCGACGCGTACGCAGCATACAAAACTGCACAAACACAGCGTGAACGAAACGGAGAACACCGTACGAGACCAATGCAGGGTCCGACTCGGTCACAAGAACGTTTCCAACATACACAAACAGCACAAAGGAAAAATCACCCAAAAAAAGGCCAAACAAGCAATTAGCAAGCCAATAAATACTGGGGGGGTGGGGACAGAGAACAAAGACACACCCACAACTCCACCTATATAAAGGACACAAATCACTACCATGAGCCTTTGCAAATGCCATTCCACTGCCAGCACCCAAGAGAAAGCAACCACACACCCACAGCTCACCCCTCACACAAGCCACACACCATCAGCACACCAACAAATACCTACCTCACATACACCCAGCAAAACACACACTCACACACCCTCACCTGCACACCAACACACACATCACTCACCATCACCACCCATCACCATGCCCCCAAGAAGAATCCCAAGTTCCTAGATTGTGAATTGGAAGTCCTGGTAGACGAGATCCTCAGGGTGGAGCCACAGCTGTTTGGCACTCTGGTCCAACAGACCCCCATGTCGCAGAAAACCAAGATGTGGGAGAGGATCATCAACAGGGTGAACGCACAATCACCATGTCGGCGCACAAAGACGGACATCCAGAACAGGTGGTATGACGTGCGCAGGAGGGTACGGGACCTGCTGAAGATAGACTACATCAACAGCCAACATACCGGCAGTGGCCCTCCTGCCAAGCCAATATACCTCAGGCCCTGCGAGGAGAAGGTGCGGGCCATCCTTCCGCCAGTGAGCGTATATGGACTAGAGAACATCCCAGAGCCTGGTGAGTACACAACAAATGTACACAATAAACTGCCACAAAACACACACATCACTGTCAAGGGAGAGTCAAACCATGCACACATAGCAATTACACAGCAACTAGAACAGAATCATCCCAAAATGTGTATGTCAGTCAGATAAACACAACACATGCCATCAAAAAAGTCACATCCAACTGTGCCAACACATGTACAAACACAACCACAACTACAGCTAGGCAGTGGCACAAATAGAACTAACACACACATCCACACATGTAGCCACCACAACAACACCAACACACAGTGAAGACCACTCAAAGGAAGGAATTCTGTGTATGCTGGCCAAGTCAGTGTAGCCAATAGCATCATGGGAGTCGCAGTCACACATATTGCCCCCCCCACAACTGTCCCATCAACACCACCCTGAACCATGCTCACATCACAGGGAGTGGAGAAGGACTCACAAGATGGCTGACACTGGCTACTGCTGTGGGGAGCACAAGGCCCTGCTGCCAACTGTGCACCAACAAACAGCAGGACACCACTGACTGACATCCTGAGAGACAACTTACACTCCCTGCAATGCAAGCACGTTCCATGGTGGGATATCTGGCTGGCTGGGTGGGAAGGGGGACTTGCAGCACTGACCATAGTCACCAGCACCTCCCCTCACACCCCCCAACACAAACTCCACAGTACCCACCTGGTAGAATGCAATGCCCTCCATCCTAACACAAGATCCCACAAAGCACCACCACCCTGGGTTATGTTGTGTGAAGCACAGGGACACTCTTGGGACTCTTAGCCAAACAACTGCCAGGACAACACTCCCAGCCATCCTGTCAGCACAGCCAGCCCACCCCACAGGGAAGCAGAGTCAAAAGGAAGGAAGCATGGGCATGCTGGGAAGGGGGTGGAGGCAATAGCATGATGGGAGTCGTAGTCACAGACATTGCTCAGCCTCACAACTGGCCCATCAACACCACCCTGAACCATGCTCACATCACAGGGAGTGGAGAAGGACTCACAAGATGGCTGACACTGGCTACTGCTGTGGGGAGCACAAGGCCCTGCTGCCAACTGTGCACCAACAAACAGCAGGACACCACTGACTGACATCCTGAGAGACAACTTACACTCCCTGCAATGCAAGCACGTTCCATGGTGGGATATCTGGCTGGCTGGGTGGGAAGGGGGACTTGCAGCACTGACCATAGTCACCAGCACCTCCCCTCACACCCCCAACACAAACTCAACAGTACCCACCTGGTAGAATGCAATGCCCTCCATCCTAACACAAGATCCCACAAAGCACCACCACCCTGGGTTATGTTGTGTGAAGCACAGGGACACTCTTGGGACTCTTAGCCAAACAACTGCCAGGACAACACTCCCAGCCATCCTGTCAGCACAGCCAGCCCACCCCACAGGGAAGCAGAGTCAAAAGGAAGGAAGCATGGGCATGCTGGGAAGGGGGTGGAGGCAATAGCATGATGGGAGTCGTAGTCACAGACATTGCTCAGCCTCACAACTGTCCCATCAACACCACCCTGAACCATGCTCACATCACAGGGAGTGGAGAAGGACTCACAAGATGGCTGACACTGGCTACTGCTGTGGGGAGCACAAGGCCCTGCTGCCAACTGTGCACCAACAAACAGCAGGACACCACTGACTGACATCCTGAGAGACAACTTACACTCCCTGCAATGCAAGCACGTTCCATGGTGGGATATCTGGCTGGCTGGGTGGGAAGGGGGACTTGCAGCACTGACCATAGTCACCAGCACCTCCCCTCACACCCCCCAACACAAACTCCACAGTACCCACCTGGTAGAATGCAATGCCCTCCATCCTAACACAAGATCCCACAAAGCACCACCACCCTGGGTTATGTTGTGTGAAGCACAGGGACACTCTTGGGACTCTTAGCCAAACAACTGCCAGGACAACACTCCCAGCCATCCTGTCAGCACAGCCAGCCCACCCCACAGGGAAGCAGAGTCAAAAGGAAGGAAGCATGGGCATGCTGGGAAGGGGGTGGAGGCAATAGCATGATGGGAGTCGTAGTCACAGACATTGCTCAGCCTCACAACTGGCCCATCAACACCACCCTGAACCATGCTCACATCACAGGGAGTGGAGAAGGACTCACAAGATGGCTGACACTGGCTACTGCTGTGGGGAGCACAAGGCCCTGCTGCCAACTGTGCACCAACAAACAGCAGGACACCACTGACTGACATCCTGAGAGACAACTTACACTCCCTGCAATGCAAGCACGTTCCATGGTGGGATATCTGGCTGGCTGGGTGGGAAGGGGGACTTGCAGCACTGACCATAGTCACCAGCACCTCCCCTCACACCCCCCAACACAAACTCCACAGTACCCACCTGGTAGAATGCAATGCCCTCCATCCTAACACAAGATCCCACAAAGCACCACCACCCTGGGTTATGTTGTGTGAAGCACAGGGACACTCTTGGGACTCTTAGCCAAACAACTGCCAGGACAACACTCCCAGCCATCCTGTCAGCACAGCCAGCCCACCCCACAGGGAAGCAGAGTCAAAAGGAAGGAAGCATGGGCATGCTGGGAAGGGGGTGGAGGCAATAGCATGATGGGAGTCGTAGTCACAGACATTGCTCAGCCTCACAACTGGCCCATCAACACCACCCTGAACCATGCTCACATCACAGGGAGTGGAGAAGGACTCACAAGATGGCTGACACTGGCTACTGCTGTGGGGAGCACAAGGCCCTGCTGCCAACTGTGCACCAACAAACAGCAGGACACCACTGACTGACATCCTGAGAGACAACTTACACTCCCTGCAATGCAAGCACGTTCCATGGTGGGATATCTGGCTGGCTGGGTGGGAAGGGGGACTTGCAGCACTGACCATAGTCACCAGCACCTCCCCTCACACCCCCCAACACAAACTCCACAGTACCCACCTGGTAGAATGCAATGCCCTCCATCCTAACACAAGATCCCACAAAGCACCACCACCCTGGGTTATGTTGTGTGAAGCACAGGGACACTCTTGGGACTCTTAGCCAAACAACTGCCAGGACAACACTCCCAGCCATCCTGTCAGCACAGCCAGCCCACCCCACAGGGAAGCAGAGTCAAAAGGAAGGAAGCATGGGCATGCTGGGAAGGGGGTGGAGGCAATAGCATGATGGGAGTCGTAGTCACAGACATTGCTCAGCCTCACAACTGGCCCATCAACACCACCCTGAACCATGCTCACATCACAGGGAGTGGAGAAGGACTCACAAGATGGCTGACACTGGCTACTGCTGTGGGGAGCACAAGGCCCTGCTGCCAACTGTGCACCAACAAACAGCAGGACACCACTGACTGACATCCTGAGAGACAACTTACACTCCCTGCAATGCAAGCACGTTCCATGGTGGGATATCTGGCTGGCTGGGTGGGAAGGGGGACTTGCAGCACTGACCATAGTCACCAGCACCTCCCCTCACACCCCCCAACACAAACTCCACAGTACCCACCTGGTAGAATGCAATGCCCTCCATCCTAACACAAGATCCCACAAAGCACCACCACCCTGGGTTATGTTGTGTGAAGCACAGGGACACTCTTGGGACTCTTAGCCAAACAACTGCCAGGACAACACTCCCAGCCATCCTGTCAGCACAGCCAGCCCACCCCACAGGGAAGCAGAGTCAAAAGGAAGGAAGCATGGGCATGCTGGGAAGGGGGTGGAGGCAATAGCATGATGGGAGTCGTAGTCACAGACATTGCTCAGCCTCACAACTGTCCCATCAACACCACCCTGAACCATGCTCACATCACAGGGAGTGGAGAAGGACTCACAAGATGGCTGACACTGGCTACTGCTGTGGGGAGCACAAGGCCCTGCTGCCAACTGTGCACCAACAAACAGCAGGACACCACTGACTGACATCCTGAGAGACAACTTACACTCCCTGCAATGCAAGCACGTTCCATGGTGGGATATCTGGCTGGCTGGGTGGGAAGGGGGACTTGCAGCACTGACCATAGTCACCAGCACCTCCCCTCACACCCCCCAACACAAACTCCACAGTACCCACCTGGTAGAATGCAATGCCCTCCATCCTAACACAAGATCCCACAAAGCACCACCACCCTGGGTTATGTTGTGTGAAGCACAGGGACACTCTTGGGACTCTTAGCCAAACAACTGCCAGGACAACACTCCCAGCCATCCTGTCAGCACAGCCAGCCCACCCCACAGGGAAGCAGAGTCAAAAGGAAGGAAGCATGGGCATGCTGGGAAGGGGGTGGAGGCAATAGCATGATGGGAGTCGTAGTCACAGACATTGCTCAGCCTCACAACTGTCCCATCAACACCACCCTGAACCATGCTCACATCACAGGGAGTGGAGAAGGACTCACAAGATGGCTGACACTGGCTACTGCTGTGGGGAGCACAAGGCCCTGCTGCTAACTGTGCACCAACAAACAGCAGGACACCACTGACTGACATCCTGAGAGACAACTTACACTCCCTGCAATGCAAGCACGTTCCATGGTGGGATATCTGGCTGGCTGGGTGGGAAGGGGGACTTGCAGCACTGACCATAGTCACCAGCACCTCCCCTCACACCCCCCAACACAAACTCCACAGTACCCACCTGGTAGAATGCAATGCCCTCCATCCTAACACAAGATCCCACAAAGCACCACCACCCTGGGTTATGTTGTGTGAAGCACAGGGACACTCTTGGGACTCTTAGCCAAACAACTGCCAGGACAACACTCCCAGCCATCCTGTCAGCACAGCCAGCCCACCCCACAGGGAAGCAGAGTCAAAAGGAAGGAAGCATGGGCATGCTGGGAAGGGGGTGGAGGCAATAGCATGATGGGAGTCGTAGTCACAGACATTGCTCAGCCTCACAACTGGCCCATCAACTCCACCCTGAACCATGCTCACATCACAGGGAGTGGAGAAGGACTCACAAGATGGCTGACACTGGCTACTGCTGTGGGGAGCACAAGGCCCTGCTGCCAACTGTGCACCAACAAACAGCAGGACACCACTGACTGACATCCTGAGAGACAACTTACACTCCCTGCAATGCAAGCACGTTCCATGGTGGGATATCTGGCTGGCTGGGTGGGAAGGGGGACTTGCAGCACTGACTATAGTCACCAGCACCTCCCCTCACACCCCCCCACACAAACTCCACAGTACCCACCTGGTAGAATGCAATGCCCTCCATCCTAACACAAGATCCCACAAAGCACCACCACCCTGGGTTATGTTGTGTGAAGCACAGGGACACTCTTAGCCAAACAACTGCCAGGACAACACTCCCAGCCATCCTGTCAGCACAGCCAGCCCACCCCACAGGGAAGCAGAGTCAAAAGGAAGGAAGCATGGGCATGCTGGGAAGGGGGTGGAGGCAATAGCATGATGGGAGTCGTAGTCACAGACATTGCTCAGCCTCACAACTGGCCCATCAACACCACCCTGAACCATGCTCACATCACAGGGAGTGGAGAAGGACTCACAAGATGGCTGACACTGGCTACTGCTGTGGGGAGCACAAGGCCCTGCTGCCAACTGTGCACCAACAAACAGCAGGACACCACTGACTGACATCCTGAGAGACAACTTACACTCCCTGCAATGCAAGCACGTTCCATGGTGGGATAACTGACTGGGTGGGTGGGTGGGTGGGGAAGGAGGTCTGGCTGTCAACCAAACACAATCAATGCAGACCATGTTCACACCCCAGAGAATACATAGAAATGCCCAAATAATGCAGGACAATGTGCCACACCAATATCAACCCCTGACTGTGACGACTTAGGACAATACAATGTACAGGCCCGCACCCCGAGGCACAGTCACAACTGTCAGGTGTGTCAACCACTGATGCCTGCAGAAACATGACATACATTGTTTGTGTCTCCCAAAAACAGGTGATGATAGGGACACAGCAGCAGACGCTGAGGAGTCCCAGTCCCAGGCTCAAGAGGATGCCGAGCTCACTGGCGTCGTACAGCCTCTGTCCTCCTCGGACGATGAACAACCTGGCACATCCGGTGCAAGTCAACATGCTGCACCAGCAGGACCACCAGCTGCAGCACCAGCAGGTCCACCAGCTGCACCCCCTGCACCCACCCCTCCAACGACTGTCACCACGAATACCATCCCTGCCGACATGGACAGAATAAGGAACAACACCAGCGCAGTGACCCTGGACCAACCTGGGGCCATGGACACCACCACCACCACCACCCCCAAGGTGGACCAGGGTTATCTGTGCGTGCAACTGCACACACTGCACATGTCAGCAGGGGTGGTGGGAGGGGTGGGAGACAGAGGTCGCTGCTTGCAGACGTTGCTGGTGTGCATGAAGACCCACAACTGGTACGCATAGCTGATGCGTACCAGTCCAGCACCGGAGAGCTCAGCCAGGTAGTGGGGCTCCTCAGAGACATCAAACAGCAGCAGGCTGCCCATCATGCCCGCTTGGACTCCCACATGTCCCACGTGGAGTCACACATGTCACGTGTGGACTCCCACATGTCCCGCGTGGAGTCCAAGTGGGATGTACTACATGAGATGACGGCGGTGCACAGGGACATATTACAATGCCTCCGCCAGATGAACAGCAACCAGTCCACACCTCCCTGTGTGCCAACAACATCTGGTACCGAACAAACTGCAACTGCCACAGGGAGGGAGGAGGACTCTGGCGGAGAGTCCCCTGCACCGCAGCAGCCTGCACTTGAGGGCCCCCCAAGAAGAGGGGTCGTCCGAGGAGGGGAAAGTGAGAGGCTGATGGCCAAGCGCAACTCCCAGGAAGCCTGAACCTGTTCTGGATTTTCGCCTTTGTGCACAGACTGTTCACCCTGTTGATGGCAACACTACTCCCACACATTGCATGGGGAGTACAAGTTGGAACAATGTGTCAGACAACTGTGGCCCCGATACTGGGGATCCTGTCTACCTGGACTTTCTATTCATCTAGGAACTTGGGATTGCAAGATTCATGTACAGCACAATCCATCCTATGCACTATTATCACAGATGTATCACAATAAACACACTAATACACCATACTTGCCTCTGTCGTGATTCCAACGTGGGTGCTGTTATGGGGATGATGAACTGCAAAATTACACTGTGTATGCGAACTGCAACAGCAAGGACAACACAGGCATGTGAGTACAGGCAACGTGACACATATGAGGGAGACACACCACCAGGGCTACACAACACATACACACCTAGGCCATCTGACTCATTGCCTACACTGATGTTGCCAGGGAAGACGGTGCAATGCACAGACACCACACCCATTCCCAGTTGTAGTCAAGTAGCCCACAGGTGCAGTAAGCAAATGGCAGTCAAATGTGTGACCACAGACAACGCACATCACTAAGTGAAGCACAGGTTTATTATACAGTAGCAACATGCCGTAACCACTACAGATGCAAGGTAACCCCACCTGGTAGCGGGCACACAGTCAACAACTGTAGACAGAAGGAAGTCCATGGGTGTGGCGCACATCACCTGTAGGGACACAACAGCTACCAGCCTGGATGTGCAATCACGTCGTCGGTGGACACAGTTGACCAAACGAATCTGAAAGTACCCTGTGAAGGACAGAAATGACACACAGTCAAAAGCAATGCAGTACAGGACAGAACAGCAAAACTCATGCACAATACATGTTACAAGATACCCACCCAGAACCAAGTTAGCATGTCAACACTGTTGGGGAGTACAGCCCACCTGTCACCACACATCGCAACACACATCCTGTCAAGTAGCCCATGGACACACTCCAACAGCACCAGAGCACCACCCACACATCATGCCAACTCACATCATTCACATGACACCTCAGGATACTCACATTCAGCTAAAGAAGTTGGTGATGAGCTGTGTGCGGACATCACCATCACCATCATCATCATCATCGTCACTGGCATCGTGGTCCAGGCCAGGATCCTCCACAGGTGGCGGATGTTGGTCATCGTCATCCTGGATGAGAGGCAACTCCTTCCGCACTGCCAGGTTGTGGAGCATGCAGCAGACGATGATAATCTTGCACACTTTCGCAGGGGCATATGGGAGGGACCCTCCGGTCTTGTCCAGGCAGCGGAAGCGGCTCTTCAGGAGACCAAAGGTCCGCTCAATCACTCTCCTGGTCCGACCATGTGCCTCATTGTAGCGCATCTGGGCAGGTGTCACAGGGTTCCTGAGGGGTGTCAGCAACCACGGCATGTTGGGGTATCCCGAGTCACCTACGGACAGACAAGTGCACATCAGCTGACTTGGAAAAGTGGGCGGAATACTACAGATCAGATCACACACAATGGCACAAAGTCAGTACACACCGACAAGCCAGGCACGCTGGTTCTGCATCTGTGCCATCAACCTGGGGATGCGACTACTCCTCATCACAAAGGCATCGTGTGCTGAACCAGGGAAACGGGCACACACGTGTGTGATGGTCATGTCTGCAAGACACACCACCAGTGCATTGACCGAGTGGTAGTGCTTGCGGTTCCTGTAGGCCTGCTCCTGGGCCTGTGGTGGTACCAAAGCCACATGTGTCCCATCAATGGAGCCAATGACATACGGCATCCTCCCCAGGGCATAAAAGTCACTCTTCACGTCAGTGAGTCGTCGCAGTCTAGGGAAATAGATGTACCGGTTCAGGAAGAGCAACATTGCCGCCAAGAAATCGCGGAGCACACGGCTGAACATGGTCTGTGACATCCCACCAGCAGACGCCACAGTATGTTGGAAGGTACCGGTGGCAAAGAAGTGTAGGGCTGCCATCACCTTCACCTTGGGGGTCAGCGCTGTAGGATACGGCCGGCCAGGCTGCAAATGTGGGGACAACTGCACTGCAAAATCCTCAATCAGCTGCCTGGTGAAGCGGTACCGTCGGATGCTGTCCCGTTCCACCATCGTTGCCAGGTCTGGGAATGGCCGATGGACAGCAGGAGCCCTGCAGTGCAGAGGAGAAGTAAGCAAGATCGTCAGTCACCCCACATATGCGGCATTGAACACACTCAAGATCCCAACATACATCATCATGAGGCACAACTACATGAAGTGTGCAGTACCGGAACGACATGTATGGTACATACATGGCCAACATCTGTCAACACGGTCCTACAGGTGGCATCAATTTGTCCCAGGTTGGCCCATTGGATATCATGATGCTGTGTCACAGTCACCCCCCAGTGACATGTGAGGACAGATGTGCCCCAGGCACCACAGCTCAAAGACAGGCACATTCCCAGGGACCCTGTAATGCCACATGGACACTGGCATCACCTGGAGTATCATGTGTACACCACAACAAAACAAACATGACCCCCACAGGTAGTGGCCACACTTGCCATGGCAGGAGAGCCATGGACGTCTGTGACACACACGCACAACATCAGAGTCCATGCACACACAACGTGGATGTGGAGACTGTCTCCCATTGTGCACATGAAATCAGAGACATTGTAAACACTACATGCACAAAGACTGTGGAGGGCCATCACTATTGTGCCACTGGGACACCCTGGCTCAAACATACCGTCCCACATGGGACTCACGGGGTATGTGACATGACATACACAAACACCACTGTGAAATGTGACCATGACACATGCACAGATATGAACAGTTGCACATCACAGTGGTCACGTACACGTAACACCCAGGATCCTGTCCCCATTAACACGTGCACAGCCTGGGGGTGGCTGCCCACAGGTGACACCCACAGGACAACATGTACACCAACATACACACAATAGGAAATGCAGCCTTACATGCCTTATGATAAGGTTTGGACAGGCTGTCGTGATGTAGGTGTGCCCCTCACTCCCTGGGAGCTATCTGTGGCTGGCACATGTCCATCTGAGACAGGCATGCTGACCTATGCCAGTCACATATACAGTGATGCGTTGAACAGCAATGGACCGATCGGTGCCTCCGGCCGGCCCATTGCATTCAATGTGTGCGGGTACGCGTTGTACCCCTGTGCGCGTTGAACAGCAATGGACCGATCGGTGCCTCCGGCCGGCCCATTGCATTCAATGTGTGCGGGTACGCGTTGTACCCCTGTGCGCGTTGAACAGCAATGGACCGATCGGTGCCTCCGGCCGGCCCATTGCTTTCAACGTGTGCGGGTACGCGTTGTACCCCTGTGCGCGTTGAACAGCAATGGACCGATCGGTGCCTCCGGCCGGCCCATTGCATTCAATGTGCGGGTACGCGTTGTACCCCTGTGCGCGTTGAACAGCAATGGACCGATCGGTGCCTCCGGCCGGCCCATTGCTTTCAATGTGTGCGGGTACGCGTTGTACCCCTGTGCGCGTTGAACAGCAATGGACCGATCGGTGCCTCCGGCCGGCCCATTGCATTCAATGTGTGCGGGTACGCGTTGTACCCCTGTGCGCGTTGAACAGCAATGGACCGATCGGTGCCTCCGGCCGGCCCATTGCTTTCAATGTGTGCGGGTACGCGTTGTACCCCTGTGCGCGTTGAACAGCAATGGACCGATCGGTGCCTCCGGCCGGCCCATTGCATTCAATGTGTGCGGGTACGCGTTGTACCCCTGTGCGCGTTGAACAGCAATGGACCGATCGGTGCCTCCGGCCGGCCCATTGCTTTCAATGTGTGCGGGTACGCGTTGTACCCCTGTGCGCGTTGAACAGCAATGGACCGATCGGTGCCTCCGGCCGGCCCATTGCTTTCAATGTGTGCGGGTACGCGTTGTACCCCTGTGCGCGTTGAACAGCAATGGACCGATCGGTGCCTCCGGCCGGCCCATTGCATTCAATGTGCGGGTACGCGTTGTACCCCTGTGCGCGTTGAACAGCAATGGACCGATCGGTGCCTCCGGCCGGCCCATTGCATTCAATGTGTGCGGGTACGCGTTGTACCCCTGTGCGCGTTGAACAGCAATGGACCGATCGGTGCCTCCGGCCGGCCCATTGCTTTCAATGTGTGCGGTACGCGTTGTACCCCTGTGCGCGTTGAACAGCAATGGACCGATCGGTGCCTCCGGCCGGCCCATTGCATTCAATGTGTGCGGTGCAGCGTTGTACCCCTGTGCGCGTTGAACAGCAATGGACCGATCGGTGCCTCCGGCCGGCCCATTGCTTTCAATGTGTGCGGGTACGCGTTAGTACCCCTGTGCGCGTTGAACAGCAATGGACCGATCGGTGCCTCCGGCCGGCCCATTGCATTCAATGTGTGCGGGTACGCGTTGTACCCTGTGCGCGTTGAACAGCAATGGACCGATCGGTGCCTCCGGCCGGCCCATTGCTTTCAATGTGTGCGGTACGCGTTGTACCCCTGTGCGCGTTGAACAGCAATGGACCGATCGGTGCCTCCGGCCGGCCCATTGCATTCAATGTGCGCGGTGCACGCGTTGTACCCCTGTGCGCGTTGAACAGCAATGGACCGATCGGTGCCTCCGGCCGGCCCATTGCTTTCAATGTGTGCGAGTGCAGCGTTGTACCCCTGTGCGCGTTGAACAGCAATGGACCGATCGGTGCCTCCGGCCGGCCCATTGCTTTCAATGTGTGCGAGTACGCGTTGTACCCCTGTGCGCGTTGAACAGCAATGGACCGATCGGTGCCTCCGGCCGGCCCATTGCATTCAATGTGTGCGAGTACGCGTTGTACCCCTGTGCGCGTTGAACAGCAATGGACCGATCGGTGCCTCCGGCCGGCCCATTGCATTCAATGTGCGGAGTACGCGTTGTACCCCTGTGCGCGTTGAACAGCAATGGACCGATCGGTGCCTCCGGCCGGCCCATTGCTTTCAATGTGTGCGGGTACGCGTTGTACCCCTGTGCGCGTTGAACAGCAATGGACCGATCGGTGCCTCCGGCCGGCCCATTGCTTTCAATGTGTGCGGTACGCGTTGTACTCCTGTGCGCGTTGAACAGCAATGGACCGATCGGTGCCTCCGGCCGGCCCATTGCTTTCAACGTGTGCGGTGCACGCGTTATACCCCTGTGCGCGTTGAACAGCAATGGACCGATCGGTGCCTCCGGCCGGCCCATTGCATTCAATGTGTGCGGGTACGCGTTGTACCCCTGTGCGCGTTGAACAGCAATGGACCGATCGGTGCCTCCGGCCGGCCCATTGCTTTCAATGTGTGCGGGTACGCGTTGTACCCCTGTGCGCGTTGAACAGCAATGGACCGATCGGTGCCTCCGGCCGGCCCATTGCATTCAATGTGTGCGGGCACGCGTTGTACCCCTGTGCGCGTTGAACAGCAATGGACCGATCGGTGCCTCCGGCCGGCCCATTGCTTTCAATGTGTGCGAGTGCAGCGTTGTACCCCTGTGCGCGTTGAACAGCAATGGACCGATCGGTGCCTCCGGCCGGCCCATTGCTTTCAATGTCGTGCGGTACGCGTTGTACCCCTGTGCGCGTTGAACAGCAATGGACCGATCGGTGCCTCCGGCCGGCCCATTGCATTCAATGTGTGCGAGTGCAGCGTTGTACCCTGTGCGCGTTGAACAGCAATGGACCGATCGGTGCCTCCGGCCGGCCCATTGCATTCAATGTGTGCGGGTACGCGTTGTACCCCTGTGCGCGTTGAACAGCAATGGACCGATCGGTGCCTCCGGCCGGCCCATTGCTTTCAATGTGTGCGGGTACGCGTTGTACCCCTGTGCGCGTTGAACAGCAATGGACCGATCGGTGCCTCCGGCCGGCCCATTGCTTTCAATGTGTCGGGTACAGCGTTGTACCCCTGTGCGCGTTGAACAGCAATGGACCGATCGGTGCCTCCGGCCGGCCCATTGCTTTCAATGTGTGCGGGTACGCGTTGTACCCCTGTGCGCGTTGAACAGCAATGGACCGATCGGTGCCTCCGGCCGGCCCATTGCTTTCAATGTGTGCGGTGCAGCGTTGTACCCCTGTGCGCGTTGAACAGCAATGGACCGATCGGTGCCTCCGGCCGGCCCATTGCATTCAATGTGTGCGGGTACGCGTTGTACCCCTGTGCGCGTTGTACCTCAATGGACCGATCGGTGCGCACCCATTGACAATGGGCTTGCCTGGCAACGGACGCGTTTTCGAATTTCGAACGAGTCAGTTGCTGGAAAATCAGTTGGTCACCCACAACAATGTTGCAAAATCATGTATGTCATGAAGTTGAAATTTTGAAGGATGCTGTGGGCGTGTTTTGGTGCTGCTATTCCATGGATTGGCCAGATTCAGAAGATGCAAACGACTTGGACCTATCACTTTGGACACAAGGGACAGTATCTGCCTCTCCAGCACATATATATTGCTGCCTGTTCCCCTGAGAGCCCACTTGCCTGCACTACATGCTCCAGGACGACATCTGCCACTGCACTGCTGCTGTCTCTGCCCCTCTGGACCCTGCAATGGCACGTACTGTGGAGAGAGCCCCAGCCTTCAGCCTTGAGGAGAACCAGGCCCTGCTGGACAGCCTACTTCCACAGTACAGCAAGCTGTATGGGACACCAGGGGAGCAGGTGAGTGTTCTGTGCACTGCCTTTCTGAATGTGCATTTTGTCTGACTAGCAAGGCTGAGAGTCAGCACACCACTGGCTAGCAGGCTCACTGAGTAGTTGTCACCCCCATAGTGTGTAGTGACTTGCACTGGACAGGTATGGTGCAGTGACAGTGCTTCTGAACAGGGTTTTACTCCCCATGCAATGATACCATGTAGTGACTTCTGGAAAACTGTCCATGGGCAGCCGTGCACTGCCTGGGTACACCATGTGCCCCTGTGATTGCGACATGTATATGCAACTGTGTCATGCACGGATATGTTGCATGTGTAGTAATGGCCTTATCACTTTGTCATCCTGACAGGCTTCTGCCCATCGGAAGCATGAGATATGGAAGGACATCGTCCGGGCTGTCCGGTCCGTGGGGGTCTACAAGCGCCGGATCCGCAACTGCCAAAAGAGGTGGCAGGACCTTCGGGGCTGGACCCGGAGGATTGCACGGGTCCAGCTGAAGCTGTCGCCTCCTCGCAGGAGGGGCGGAACACGGACCCTGACCCCCACATGCTCAGGATCCTGGCGGTGGTCTTTCCAGACCTGGATGGGCAGCTGAAGGCCAGAGAGCAGCAAGGAGGGGGTGAGTCAAAGACTGCACTGTGTACTCTGTCTAACATGCTATGTGCCCTCCTCGGGCCAGGTTGAACTGCCACAGTACAGCAGTCATGTTGTCCAGGAGCCATGTCCCTCTATTGTGCACTGCCCACTCCTCATCTGATACCCAGGTGTGGCCCTTACATGCAGGGAATTCTGTCACTTAGGACTGTGTCCTTGCAGTTTGCTTGACTCAAGGTGGGAGACAGCATCTGTTTCCCTGACTCTGTGGTGGGCATCATGGGTGGGTCCATTGCTTACACAATGCCTGTATTCTGACATGTATTCAGCGTGTTACTTTGATCTGTGGTCCAATTGCTGAGCTGATCCACCACATGTGGCTGGGGTACCTGGCACACACCCATGCTGCGGGTGGGAACAATGTTTGGGCCCCAGGAGTATGTATATGACGTGTGTCACACATACTTAGCCAGCTGCCTACAGTCCAGGGCTCATCCCTCATTCATGTGGGGCTGGACAGTCATGCCTACTCCAGGCCATACAATACACTCTGTACTCCCACTCCCGTGTATCAGCGGACACATTGTGCACAGTGATTTGACCCCTCAGGTGTCTGCCTCTGTGTCAGTGTGCTGTGGATTAGTCGCCAGGACTGCTGTGGAGTTTCTTGGTAGGGGCTCAGCATGCCACTGGAGATGTGACCATAGGAGACGATACTTGTGTGACACATAGGTGTCTGATCAGCTGCCCATGCAGAATGGGGCATGTAAATGTGAAGTTCATGCAGCTGTTCCCCATGCACAGCAGAGTGTGAGGGGCTCAGGTTCAGAGGGTAGTGTCACAGGTCTCCCATATGTCCAATAGGTATGACCTGGACAGATGAGGGTTAAGAGGATGTGTTGTGGGGGATGTACATGTGCACTTGTGCAGCTCCAGGACTTGCATTCCCCATGACCTACTATTGTGACACAGTGCAGAGTGTTGTTGTCTGGCTGCAAAGTCATACATCACTGAGACAGTGATGTATGACTTTGCAGTCATGCCTCCGCCATGGCATGTGTCTACTGATTGGTGATCCTGCAGGGGAGTGACATGTGCTACATGCACACCATAGTGGCGCTGGCTATCAGGACATGGGTGCATCATGGTGTCTGTCGCTGGTATGCATCACATGCATTTCCTATTTGACTCTGGGCATCCCTTACATCCGTAAACCTGTACTGACTCAGTGGCAAGAGCTGTGATGTGTCCACACCGTGTCCTCTGCACTGTCCAACTACTGTGTACTTGGTGCATGTGTCAACACTGGGGTGTTGCAATCCAACAGACAACAGACAGATGGGTGCAAGGCCATGTGGGATGTGAGTGCCATGCTTGGCATCAGACTGACAATTGACTTCTCCTGTTCAATTAGTGCACTTTTAGCAATGTACAACTAATGATGCCAGGGCTTGCTCTGTGATGTGCTGTGCTCACAGTGGTGTGTGCGTTATGTGCAGGTGACTGATGTCTGTCTGTTTCCCCATTGTTTGCAGATACATCCACGGCCACGGAAGGGGACAGCTCCACGGACCAGGAGGAGCCGGAGAGCCAGACTGGGTCAGCAGCCGAGGAGTGGTCGGAGGGACCCAGTGGCACGGAGGGCAAGGGGAGCCACACCGAGGAGTCCTCAGCAGCATCCACCTCAGCTGAGGACCAGAGCAACTCGGAGGATGACTCCCTTGTGGAGGCGGGTGTCAGCAGCCACCACACCCCAGCTAGTGTTGCTGTCCCCGCCACCACCAGCACCACCACCGCCCTCCCATCGGCTCCCATTCCCCAGGTCCGTGGAGGCTCCCATGTCCGGGAGCGTGTCTCCTTTGGGCCAGGCACCGCACCCCTGCCCCTGTGTCCCCTGCTGCCCTGAGTGAGGAGTCTGTGTACCTCCTTCGCCAGCTCCATGTAGGGCAGACAGCCATGCTGAGTGTCCTCCATGCGCACACCGCGCTGTTGACTCAGCTGGTGTCGTTCATGGAGGGCATCTCATCGGGCATGTCTGACCTACAGAGGGGCAATAGGTCCATGGACTCCTCCCTGACGGCAGCAGTGTCCCTCCTCAAACGGTCCCTCACCCCTCCTGCCTCTGCTCCATCCACACTCCCCAGCACCTTACCCATCCCAGACACACACACACTGGCACAGGCACACACCAGCACACACACATCCAGCACACTGACACACACGCCAATGACAAAACGCACACGCACGCACATTCAGGGGACTGAAGCCAGACTCACAGGGGATGGGGCCCTGGAACACACACACGCATCCACATGCACTGCGCAGTCCTCAGTTCCCTCTCCCTCCAAAGCACCCTCCCTTGCCTCACCTGCAACCCCAAAGTCACAGCAGCTCTTCCTCTGTGACCTCGGCCTCTTCCCCACCGATGAAGCTGCTCCAGCATCCCGGGGGAAGAGGAAGCCCACCCACACGGAGCAGAGTGCCCCTCGCCCCCGGACACCCTCCCCCAGGCGCAGACGGACTGAGGCCCCCACCCGCAAGTCCCCCGGAGTGCTAAGAGCAAGACCCCGCCACCGCCCTGCAGCTCAGGCACAAGGTCTCCGTCCTCCATCCCTCAGGCCCCCACTGCACAGGTGCCCCCACCACACCCTGCCCCAGGTTCCCCCACCCACAGATATACCATCCCCAAGATGCTCCGGCCTTCTCCCCTGCCACTTGCTCTCCCAGCACCACACCCCCGCTGCGCTTGTCTGTGCCACTGATGTGGTGAGGGTGTCCTCCCCCTCTGTCCAACCCACCTTGCCTGTTCCCCATTCTCCTCCCCTGGAGGTAGGCACTGCAGTGGAGTCCACTACCGCCCTGTCTGACTTGGGCACTGCAGTGGCGGACCTGTCCACCCCATCTGCAGGGTCCACTGCAGTTGTGCCGGCACCCACGACATCTGTGTCATGCCCCCAGTTGTGCCGGCACACACCATGTCAGACACCTCCACTGCAGTTGTCAGTGGCTCTCCAGCACCCACCACCCCTTCCCTGACTCCCCTGGTGAGCCCTGATCCTGTCCCTGCGGTGCCTGGCCTGCCCCCCGGTTGCCCCTCCTAGTGGATTGTCCCTGGTATTGTGCAGGCATGCGTAGGGTGACATCTGCCAGTGTCACCCTGTTTGAACTTTGACAATGGACTGGCCATTGGCCTTTGCTCTAATTTCTTCTGGACGTCGTTATCAAACAACACATATGCTGAATAAAGCAACTTTCTTTTCTCTAGTGCTCATGCTTCAGATGTACATGTTGTTGGTGCAGCTAACCATGCCCTTGCTGCAGTGATGGTGATATCTGGTCTCATGATTATGAAGTGTTACTGTGCAGGAACCCATGTGGTCCAGGGGGAATGTGTCCTATCATGTGGTGTATCCATGTCATCAATAGCAGCATCTGAGGGTGTCATGTGTTCAGTATTTGGCAATGGGTTTCCTACTTACATTGGCAATTTCATATCTGTGGCTTCCACCCCTGCACATCTGTTGTGCCTGCCATCGTTGCATTTGTCTACTTCCCTGACCGTGTTGCCATCTCCAGTGGACATGCAGGTTTGGGCATCAATGGGGAGGGACTCATCCGTGTAGTCAGTGCAACATTGCTATACAAGTGTGTTGGATCTGTGCTGATGATTCCGTTGGCACATCCATGACCAGGCTGATGTGATGGGAGCCCTCATTTGGTGCTAATTGTTGATTGTGTGACCAAGTGCTCAGCTGACATGATGGGGCCCTACTGAGGCAACATATGGCACAGCTTTCCTCACACAGGAGTGGAGTCCCCTCATGGCAGTGTGTACACGTGTGACATTGCCTGCGCCCAAGGTGTGTGTTGTATGTGCATGTCTGTGTGTTCACTTCCATTCATCTGCGCATGCTGTGATCCCTAGTGTTGTACCTGTTTGTGATGCTTGCTGACTTGAGCTATGTTCCCCCAAAGTCTTCTCCCTGTGTTCTCTGTGATGTGGGTGCATGGCACATTACTGGTCATCAGGGTGTCACCCATAGGTGTGTTTGCTGTCAGGGCAGAGTTTGTGTGCAGACGCAGATGGGTCACAGTCAGGTTTCCCTTTGGCACTTGTTGTTTGCCCCTGTCATGTGATTTCCAGTTTGTGTTATCTTTCAGTGATTGTGACACGTTGTGTGTGTGACTGCTGGCACTCCTTAGGGTCCGGGCTGCAATGTTGGTTGTTGTCTATGTGTGTTCTTTGTGGGTGACCTTGGCTTCTTCATTGGTGTGTGACTGTGGCTGGGATCCCATTGGTCGGTGTGGTATTGCCGTCATGTCCATGTACAGCGTAGTGTGCAGTGTGTCAGACATTCAGGAGTCTTGTTGAGTGTCCATGTGTGATGTGTTTCTACACCTTGGTTCCCACCCACCACCCTGGAATAGTCATGGGTGCATGTGCAATGTCACCAGTGCATGTGTACTTCACTGCTGCACATTGTTGGAGGTCGAGGGGTGTGGTCTTGAGTGTGTGCAGATGAGAGTTGTTGCCCGGCTAGGCCCCTGCCTCCATGTTGGCCTTGGCTTACTGGCCATGCTGATTGATTTGTGCTTGTGTAGGTGTGATGGTAGTTTGTTGCTCAGGACACCTGACTGTGGTTCACAGTGTGAACGACATTTAGCTTTGTCATCACAGTGGTATTTTTATTCAGCCCAGGGTCACCACATTGTGGGGGCCCTGGGGGTGGTGCTGTGGTGTGTCTGTGACTTGCTGTGTCAGTTGTTGTTCCTACGTGCCTGTGTGACATGTGTGTTTTGTGCTCCCTCTCACCTGTCAATGCCTGCTTGCCCACATAGGGGATTTGGATCCATGAGTTACCTTAGTGTGGCAGTGTATGCACATCTGTATGATTGGTATTCAGCTCTCCTCATGTGTTGTGTTGTTGCCTGGGGACACTGGCACCCCCACCCCTCACCTGCTGTGTATGATGACAGTGTTGGTCTGCCTGTTTGTGTTTGTGCATCTGCACCACTGCATTGGCATATCTTGGGTGTGCCATTGGCTGTATGTTGTTTGGTGTGTTTCCCCTGCTGTCCCTGGGACTCCTAGGTCATCGGTCAGCACAGTGATCATGGTTTGTGTGTCCCATTGCTGCCATGGTATGGTATCTGTTCACCTCACATCTGCTGTCTCCACAGGGTATCTGCATTTGTGTGCCCATTGGTGCAAATATGTGGTTCTGCATTCTGATGGTCACTTCTGTCATTGTGTCATTGATGACTGTTGACGGTCTCAGCCCCCATGGGTGTTGTTTGTCTGCACATGGCCAAAGGAATGTTTCATTTGCACTGCAGTATTTGGCTCCCCCAATTTATGTTGCAATGGGACACATACACTACTTTGCCACAGATGAGTTTTTGGTTCTGTGACCAGGAATGATCCATGCAGTTTGGCAGTTGCAGCTCTTTCTTTGTCAACAATTACCTTTTGGTCACTGTGATGATGAGGGTGTAGACCCCATTGCCACAATGGTCAAAATGTGCTTCAGCTATGGACCCCACACTTGCCTTTTGGTCACTGTGATGATGGGGGTTTAGTCCCCATTGCCACAATGGTCAAAATGTGCTTCAGCTATGGACCCCACACTTGCCTTTTGGTCACTGTGATGATGGGGGTTTAGTCCCCATTGCCACAATGGTCAAAATGTGCTTCAGCTATGGACCCCACACTTGCCTTTTGGTCACTGTGATGATGGGGGTTTAGACCCCATTGCCACAATGGTCAAAATGTGCTTCAGCTATGGACCCCACACTTACCTTGTGGTCACTGTGATGATGGGGGTTTAGGCCCCATTGCCACAATGGTCATGGGCTGCTTGCATTGTGGGTGCCACACACATATATGTGTGGCACATGTGCTAGGGGGTCACATTGTATGTTCAAAGTCATGTTCGGTGTTGTAGGCATTTGACACAGCCTGCTCACACGCTTGTCATGGTGGTGGGGGGATGTCTTAATCTTGCATTCCCTAGGTTGTGGTGTGCTTGTTGTGTCATGCATTGTCCATCCTATGAGTGGGGGTGGTAGTAGTGGTAGGCATCCAGCCCCCTGGCTAAGGGTGGTAGTAGTGGTGGGCATCCTGCCCCCTGGCTAAGGGTGGTAGTAGTGGTAGGCATCCTGCCCCCCTGGGTGAGGGTGGTAGTAGTGGTGGGCATCCTGCCCCCCTGGGTGAGGGTGGTAGTAGTGGTGGGCATCCTGCCCCCTGGCTAAGGGTGGTAGTAGTGGTGGGCATCCTGCCCCCCTGGGTGAGGGTGGTAGTAGTGGTGGGCATCCTGCCCCCTGGCTAAGGGTGGTAGTAGTGGTAGGCATCCTGCCACCCTGGCTAAGGGTGGTAGTAGTGGTAGGCATCCTGCCACCCTGGCTAAGGGTGGTAGTAGTGGTAGGCATCCTGCCCCCTGGCTAAGGGTGGTAGTAGTGGTAGGCATCCTGCCCCCTGGCTAAGGGTGGTAGTAGTGGTGGGCATCCTGCCCCCCTGGGTGAGGGTGGTAGTAGTGGTGGGCATCCTGCCCCCCTGGCTAAGGGTGGTAGTAGTGGTGGGCATCCTGCCCCCCTGGGTGAGGGTGGTAGTAGTGGTGGGCATCCTGCCCCCTGGCTAAGGGTGGTAGTAGTGGTAGGCATCCTGCCCCCTGGCTAAGGGTGGTAGTAGTGGTAGGCATCCTGCCACCCTGGCTAAGGGTGGTAGTAGTGGTAGGCATCCTGCCCCCTGGCTAAGGGTGGTAGTAGTGGTGGGCATCCTGCCCCCCTGGGTGAGGGTGGTAGTAGTGGTGGGCATCCTGCCCCCTGGCTAAGGGTGGTAGTAGTGGTAGGCATCCTGCCACCCTGGCTAAGGGTGGTAGTAGTGGTAGGCATCCTGCCCCCTGGGTGAGGGTGGTAGTAGTGGTGGGCATCCTGCCCCCCTGGGTGAGGGTGGTAGTAGTGGTGGGCATCCTGCCCCCCTGGCTAAGGGTGGTAGTAGTGGTAGGCATCCTGCCCCCGTGGGTGAGGGTGGTAGTAGTGGTAGGCTTCCTGCCCCCTGGCTAAGGGTGGTAGTAGTGGTGGGCATCCTGCCCCCTGGCTAAGGGTGGTAGTAGTGGTAGGCATCCTGCCACCCTGGCTAAGGGTGGTAGTAGTGGTAGGCATCCTGCCCCCCTGGCTAAGGGTGGTAGTAGTGGTAGGCATCCTGCCCCCTGGCTAAGGGTGGTAGTAGTGGTAGGCATCCTGCCCCCTGGCTAAGGGTGGTAGTAGTGGTGGGCATCCTGCCCCCTGGGTGAGGGTGGTAGTAGTGGTGGGCATCCTGCCCCCTGGCTAAGGGTGGTAGTAGTGGTGGGCATCCTGCCCCCCTGGGTGAGGGTGGTAGTAGTGGTGGGCATCCTGCCCCCTGGCTAAGGGTGGTAGTAGTGGTAGGCATCCTGCCCCCTGGCTAAGGGTGGTAGTAGTGGTAGGCATCCTGCCACCCTGGCTAAGGGTGGTAGTAGTGGTGGGCATCCTGCCCCCCTGGGTGAGGGTGGTAGTAGTGGTGGGCATCCTGCCCCCTGGCTAAGGGTGGTAGTAGTGGTAGGCATCCTGCCACCCTGGCTAAGGGTGGTAGTAGTGGTAGGCATCCTGCCCCCTGGCTAAGGGTGGTAGTAGTGGTAGGGCATCCTGCCCCCTGGCTAAGGGTGGTAGTAGTGGTAGGCATCCTGCCACCCTGGCTAAGGGTGGTAGTAGTGGTAGGCATCCTGCCCCCCTGGGTGAGGGTGGTAGTAGTGGTGGGCATCCTGCCCCCCTGGGTGCGGGTGGTAGTAGTGGTGGGCATCCTGCCCCCCTGGCTAAGGGTGGTAGTAGTGGTAGGCATCCTGCCCCCGTGGGTGAGGGTGGTAGTAGTGGTAGGCTTCCTGCCCCCTGGCTAAGGGTGGTAGTAGTGGTAGGCATCCTGCCACCCTGGCTAAGGGTGGTAGTAGTGGTAGGCATCCTGCCCCCTGGCTAAGGGTGGTAGTAGTGGTAGGCATCCTGCCCCCTGGCTAAGGGTGGTAGTAGTGGTGGGCATCCTGCCCCCCTGGCTAAGGGTGGTAGTAGTGGTAGGCATCCTGCCCCCGTGGGTGAGGGTGGTAGTAGTGGTAGGCTTCCTGCCCCCTGGCTAAGGGTGGTAGTAGTGGTGGGCATCCTGCCCCCTGGCTAAGGGTGGTAGTAGTGGTAGGCATCCTGCCACCCTGGCTAAGGGTGGTAGTAGTGGTAGGCATCCTGCCCCCTGGCTAAGGGTGGTAGTAGTGGTAGGCATCCTGCCCCCTGGCTAAGGGTGGTAGTAGTGGTAGGCATCCTGCCCCCTGGCTAAGGGTGGTAGTAGTGGTGGGCATCCTGCCCCCCTGGGTGAGGGTGGTAGTAGTGGTGGGCATCCTGCCCCCTGGCTAAGGGTGGTAGTAGTGGTAGGCATCCTGCCACCCTGGCTAAGGGTGGTAGTAGTGGTAGGCATCCTGCCCCCTGGCTAAGGGTGGTAGTAGTGGTGGGCATCCTGCCCCCCTGGGTGAGGGTGGTAGTAGTGGTGGGCATCCTGCCCCCTGGCTAAGGGTGGTAGTAGTGGTAGGCATCCTGCCACCCTGGCTAAGGGTGGTAGTAGTGGTAGGCATCCTGCCCCCCTGGGTGAGGGTGGTAGTAGTGGTGGGCATCCTGCCCCCTGGCTAAGGGTGGTAGTAGTGGTAGGCATCCTGCCCCCGTGGGTGAGGGTGGTAGTAGTGGTAGGCTTCCTGCCCCCTGGCTAAGGGTGGTAGTAGTGGTGGGCATCCTGCCCCCTGGCTAAGGGTGGTAGTAGTGGTAGGCATCCTGCCACCCTGGCTAAGGGTGGTAGTAGTGGTAGGCATCCTGCCCCCTGGCTAAGGGTGGTAGTAGTGGTAGGCATCCAGCCCCCTGGGTTGGGGTGGTGGCGCGCATTCAGGCCCCTGTGTGCATATGTGGCATTGGTGATGGGCATCCCGCCCCTATGGTGCTGCTGTTGCTGGTGTAAGTATATTCAGATTCCCAGTGTATGTGTGTGATGTGTCGTGTACGTGTTGTATGTGTTTTGTGGTTGGTGTCTGACTTACCTTCTGCGCCGTACGCGTCCGTGCCTGTTCCGGTAGTAGATGTAGAATATTGGTATGATCGGGACGAAGGGATTCATGGTTGGTTCGTGTCGTTCGTCCTTCTCGTTGCTTCGCGTCGTCCTCGTCGCTTGGCTTCGTCCTCGTCGCTTCGCTTCGTCCTCGTCGCTTCGCGTCGTCCTCGTCGGTGCCGTGTTCGTCTCGTAGCCGTGGATCGTGTTGTGGCGCGATTCGGAGCTTATGTGCGCCTCTCCCGGATGCTTTGACGTGCCGTGCGTAGCGACGGGTTCGGCGCGTACGGAAAGCGCATCGTACTTGTTCGGCCGGACGGGGCTGCATTTTCCCTTCCGTGCGACTCGATTCGGCGTTTCCGGATTCGCCTCGGTCGGAGAACAGGACCTGGTTTGGGTGAGTACGGCTCGGCCGGAATTTTTGCTGTTGTGCGCATCGTACTTGCTCGTTCGGTGTGCTGTACGGATCGGTCGGGAAACTGGCTTTCGCATGGCTTTTTTCCCGACCGAATAGTATTGGGTGCGCCTTCGACCGAGATCGGAATCGGCCCCCAAGTCTTTAAAAGTTTTTGAAGATCTTTGGAAGAGGTGCAAACATTGTACCAGAGGGAGTTCCACAGTTTAGGGGCCAGAAAGGTAAAGGAGTGTACACCTAACAGGGCATGATGACTCTGGGCACTGCAACAAAAGTTGTTTGGAAGATCTAAAGGAGTTAGAGGAACAGTATGCAAGGACTCTATCTCTCATATAGGTAGGGCTATGGTTATGAAATGCCCTGTAGTTTAACAGTAAACATTTGAACTGGATTCACTAATGCACTGACAGCCAATGAAGATTCTTCAAATATAGAGAGATACATTCATGACTGAGAAGACTGATTAGACGCCTTGTGGCTGCATTTTGAATGACTGATTGTGAGAAAGTAAATAGTCAGAAGACCCAAATATGAAATGTTTGCATAGTACAGAAGAGAAGTGACCAAAGAGTGTATGACAATTTTTCAAGTGTATTCTGAAATTATATTAAGGCTCTTTTTTAAGCTTTTTAAGAGAGCAAAAGAAGTTCCTTTATGAACTCTTACTTAAGCGTGAAAAGAAAGATGTTCTTTGAATTTAACCCCAAGATTTCTCACTTCATCTACTGGAACAGGAGGGATCCAAACTCCGCGGGCCACCATGCACTGGGGCAAATGGAAAGTGAACACTTGAAGATAAGTATTTCGGTTTTATCTGAATTAAGTTTTAGACAACGGCTCTTCATCCATTTTCACAGGCAAGCTTTAAAGGAGTCCTGTAGCTCACAATTTTTCTCAAGAAAGGAGAGCATACGTTGAGTGTATTCTGCATAGGACACCACATTTAGACCAAAAGACTGAATTTTTCTGGCCAATGGGGCCACGTAAACATTACATAGAGTAGGGCTTAAGGCACAGCCTTGTGTGGGACACCATGACTCAAATGTTTGTTAGAAGACATAAAAGGTGGAAGGTAAATGGATTGATAATGGTCAGATAAGAAAAACTTAAGCCAAAGTAAGGTAGAACAGCAGATGCCACTCCTCCCGAGGCACTCTAATAGATTAGAATGGGGCAGCCATGCGTGTGTGGTCATTAACTTTCTGCTGTGAATTTAATGAGGCAAGAGCATCAATAGTATGACAGGTGGAGAGACAATCACTTATTTCAACTTGTAAAGTCACAAAGAATAGTAAAATTGGCGAATTGAAGGCTACTTGTAGTAACTCCTTCTAACCAGTCATTAGCAAAGTTGGTTATTTATCTAGGAGGCTGATAAATAAAAGCCCCAGAAAAGGATAAACATAATTATTTAGATGGAAAATATAAAGCCTTCGGCCACAACAGGACGGATAGCCTTAAAAGTGAACAATCAAATTCAGAGAGATACATTTATTTGATGGTGCTCACAACCCAACCGCTTATGCAGTTCTGGTGGTCTACATGCGAGATCAAAAACTTTGAGGGAATTGTGGCAGCTATATCTAGTAAGGAAGCCTCCCAGATCCAGTTTTCCATAAGAAAAACTATATCCCAGTTATCAGATAAGTTGTAAAATATTCAGAGTGTGTTTAGCAAGAGATCTAACATTCATCAAACAAACATTAACATTGTTCAATGAGACTTTTTGGATGGGACCCAAAACACAAAAAGGTATGGTGGCTATGTAGTGCCTTTTACATCAGTGTTATATACACACAAATCACTGACACCTAAATTACCAAGATTCTGATGTGGAAGGGGGCAACACAAGAGAAGAAGAAAGACCCATCTTTTTGGAAGCGGAAGCCTCACTCACCTAATGTGACATGCTACATCATAGGTAACCTCTCCCCACCCTGGTAGGACAATACCACCATGGCTGACTCAACCTCCTAGTGGATCTGATGGAGGAAGATATTTTCCTGGACAAAACAGGGGGATCCAGATAAAGTTAAAAGTACCAAGAGGTAACTGGTTTTTCACCTTTAATAGTATTAACATCTGATGCATTTAAAACAAACTATGCGATGGAATGAGGGCAAAATGGCTTGGACCATCATCTTCTCGCCAACAGGTTTCTGCCCTATTCTAAGTCACCGTTACTGGTCGGGGGCATTTATCAGGGCTGTGGATCCCTAGAAACCTTGACTTACAAATAGTCAATAGTAAAAAGTAAAAATCATGCACTGGAGGGACCAGAGTCAATCCTACCTGGTCTCAGTGCTGGTTAACCTAAAATGATAGACAAACAAAAAACTGGGGATTTTTATCGGCCAGATATCGTCAGGTAATAGCACATGATACATGCAGAGGTCAGTGACCTCATTTGTGGGTCACATGTGAAAAGACACTGCAAGACACAGAATACACATGAGCACACGTGTAAAAGTAACAAACAAAAAGCACATTTGTTTGAGTGGTCCCAATTATTACCCTCTCTAAGGGGATACCCGCCATCCAGTCTGGGGGTGGATGATGTTCTCTGTAGTAACACACTAATTTAATATGAGACAATCACCATTACTTTATCAGCAATACTGTCTTACCTGTATATCTCAGCCTGCAAAATCATGGCTCACATGCAATGTTGCACAGGTACACTGGGCTAAAAGGAAAAATGGTAAGGTCACAATTTGCAGTGGCCGAATTGTGGCAGGGTACCAACCCCTACACAGTACAAACCTCATAATGCCCAAAGCACACGTCCACTAGGGAGAGGTAACAGTGTCTAAAATGACCATAAGTGGTAGAGGAGACAAGAGACAGTATTGCCCAGTAATGGCCACCAGTTGTTTTGAGAAACCCCCATTGTACTCACGTCATCAAGAGGTACATTGTGCCGAGATACCTATCATCCGTCCTCACCCAGCCACAGGTACGGTTCGAGTGATGACCGCAGCCTCTATATGAGTGGTGAATTGGCCTCACCTGGCTACCCCTTTGAAGTATGGGAATTGTAGTCAGCATGTGTGCGGTATGAGGGCCGGCCTTGCTATACTGCATTGGGCCGTAGGTGTTGGCCTTTATGTGATCCTGCCACCGGTGTATCTGCCCATAAAACGCACGCTGGATCAAGTAGCGGGGCAGGAACAGTATCCCGCTACAGTGAAAGAGACCATTGTCTCAGTGGAAGTGGGGGCAGGATTACAGAGTCGCTAAGGGTAATGGGAAATGTAGTCAGCATTATTATACAGCATTTGGGCTCTTACATTGGCCTCTATTGTACCAAGCCATTGCGGCCCCCTAAAATGTGGGTGCCGGATCCGGCAGCGGAGCGGGAGCAGTGTCCCTCTGCGACAATGAAGAACGTTTGTTGTCTCAGCACCAGTGCGAGTGGAGTTACAGGTCTGCTACAGACTATGGTGGTTGTTGTCCCATGCATGTCCTAGAGCAGCTCGAGTAAGAAGCTGTGTAGTTGTTACAAATAAACTGCTGTATGGGGGTGGTGCACAATATTATACAGTCACCCCGCTTCATTATACATTAAGGTGCCATGTTCAGGGCCCATGTGTATGAGTACTAGAAATTATAACACGTCAGTTCGAGTGACCAGTATATTTACACAAATAACTACAGTTTATGCTTTTTTATTCTCTCAGTTGGTGCAAAGGAAATGGGAAGCGGTGTACATATTTTGCAATTATCCCGCTTCTATGCACAGAAAGGTGCTATGTTGGAGGACCATAAGTATGGGTACTATAGATGGATACACCTTAGTTGAAGTGACCAGTATATTATTAGGAATAACAACATATGACACTTTTTTATTCCCAATGCAGGTGCAGCGCTGAGGGACAATACATAGCGGAAAAATAGTATTAATTCACCATGCTCAGGAAAAATGTATGTTGTCGGAATGTACAGGTTTCTTGCCATCCTGCTATTTTATTGTTGATAAAGGTGCAGTGTATGGATACCATAAATTTGGGTGTCCTAAGCTCACCTCACCGCAAAACGGGACTGTGAAAGTCCCATGCTCTAAAGGTACAAATGAACCCTAGGGTCAGAATGGTCATATATTATCAGATGTTAAGGGGTTCTCATTCTCAGTGTTCATATGTAAGACATTATTTTACATAAGAGAGGGGCGGGTGCACAGAGGTTCTATGTAGCCTGTATAATTCTGCCTGAGTCCCAGTATCAACACAAGTGTTAGAGGTATTCTTTCAGGATTCCAAATAAGAACATGATGTATACTCATATGGCCATGAGCCTACATGTTAAGGAAACCCTGCTCTCATTGTTTTTGGGAGATCAAATAAACCCAGGTATTTAATCATTCAGCCCATGGATGTTGGTGCGGAGTATGTATACCCATCTCTGTTCAAAGAGAAGACGTGGTCGAGTCATGTCTTTTATATTTTTTTCAGTTTCTCGATGACACACTATTCCAAGTCACTGTCACTGTGTCTCTTCTCAATATAAGTCATGTCAGTTTTGTCGCATCCCGTTTGCACCGTATGGTGGTACGGTGTTCTGATATTCTTGTTTTGATGCTTCTTGACATCATCCCTACATACAGGAGATTGCGAGAGCACCTTATGATGTAAACTACATTTTTGAAATTGTAATTGGATAGCTCTTTCAGTTTTCATGGGATTTTAAGCCCTAGATCTACCTCCTTCATCTTTTTGGTGAAAGGGCATATGCTGCAGTTACCGCAAGGAGAGTGCCCACCTGACGGTGGCATGCCCCACAGTGTTGTTTGTATGCTATCTGTAAGGGGGTTCCTGGGGCGAGTGTGTACCAATATGTTTTTTAAGTTACTGGCCCTTTTAAGAGTACATTGGTTTGTTAAAACCAACTCCCTCTGACACCAGGATACCCTAATTTTCCATTGATGATTTTCTGCAACTTGCAAGTTAGGGGATTAAAGGTTGTCACACAGATCAATCTGTCCTGAATGGATCTTTCAAAAGTGGATAGCAATTGCTCCCTGTTATTATTTATCGTTCTCTTATTAGCTTTTGTGACGGGATAGGTGGAATACATTCTTTCGGTCAGTTTTTCAGTAAGTCTCTTTGCATGGACCTTGCAGTCCTTTGTGTTGGAACAGTTACATCTCAGAGGTAAGAACTAACCCACTGGAAGGTTATCTTGTAGAGATCGAGGGTGGTAGCTCTCGAAGTGAAGCAGGTTTATTTTATCTTTCTCCTTGTTGTTGACTTCTGTTCTCAGAGATCCTTCGTTGGCAGTTATTACTAGGTCCAAAAACGCCAGTTTGGACCCACCAATGGTGATCATAAGTCTAAAAAAAGGGTTTAGTGCATTCAGCCATTGTGAGAAAGACAAGGCATCTTCCTTACTTCCTTTCTAGACTATCAGCTCATTATCTATGTAGCGCTTCCACAATTTGATGTTCTCCCTAAACAGATTGGAGGGGTGGAGCACATACTCAAATTTGAAGGAGGGTACATACAGACATGCCAAGCTGGGAGTGAATGTGCTTCCCACTGATGTACTATGTACTTGCAGGAAGAATTCTCCTTCATACTTGAAGTAGTTTCGAGTTAGGGCTAGGTTTGCCAGGTCAAGTATGAACTTGTACGGTGTCATAGACTCCCATGCTGTCTCACTGAAGATGTTGTCTGTTACCTTGAGGGTTGCCTCCTGCGGAATATTGGTATACAGTGACTCATTATCTAGGCTGATGAGTAACTCTTTGTCCTGCTCCAAAGGTATGTCTTTAATCGGGTTAAGCACATCCTTTGTGTCTTTCAGGAAGGTGGGCATCTATTTCACCAAGGGTGTCAAAAACACATCACAAAACTGTGAAAGAGGTTCGAGTGCAGACCCTATCCCGACACAATAGGTCTCCTGGGGGGAGGGGGGGAAAGTGGAATTTGTTTTTGTGTACCTTTGGAAGTGCATAAAAGTACTGTACTTTTCGTTCCTTCTGAGTCATGAAAGCAGACTCATGCTTGATAATCCACCTGCTGTCAATTCCATTAGTTACCAGCAAAGCTCTCTCTTCCTCCTCTTCAGAAGTCAGCAATGGTGACCCTCCGGGGGAAGGCCAGCGGAAACCTGCTTCATCGCTTCCAACATAGGGCTGAGCAACTGGGGGGGAATATAAACGCTCAGTAAATTTTGGGCCTGCCCATCAATTACCCCCCTCAACTGTGATATACCTGCCCTGAGGGTCTGATGAGTACTGGTGTCAACCATAGGGAGACTTTGTGATTTAGGATAGCTACGCTGCGGGAGCCTCTGGTGTGGCTGGCATGGTATTCTCTTTTGTACCCGTTCGGGCCAGGAAGGGACATCGGGTACCAAGAAGGTTTGTTTCTTGAAGTAGGAGCAAATCAGGGGAGTGATGTTTAGCAAAACCCAAGACTGCACTCAATTTAATGCGTTCATTAAGACCTTTGATATTCCATGTCATTAATTTAAGAGCCATTGGGTCTCAAATGGGGCACAAGGGTCTGGCTAATACCCAGAAGAGCATCGAGTGGAGAAGAGGGACAAAGGAATTGCAGCCTGCCTGAAACAAAAAAAAACACATGGCCTAATGAGCAGAACCACCCCGAACAAACCCCCAACCTTCCCCCATCGCCCCCACAACGGCCTTTCTTGAGGGACTGGGTGCTTCTGTGATAGAAGGGGCAGGAGACCTCCAAGCCTGGATGCAACGTTTGCAGGAGTACTTTCGTCTGCTGCAACAGTGGTGGCAGACAGTGCCATATGTGGTGCCCTGGAGGGTTTACCCCCCAGGGAGGAGGTGAATTACTGTGCAAGGGTCAGTTTTTCATGGCCTACTCCCAAGCCACCTCGGGTTTAAAAAAAGAAGAATTGGCAACATGAATCACGGACTGGGAATAGGAGCAAGTATATTGCGCATAGCTTCTACTTGACAGCCTCGAAGGATTTGTGTTAATGCTGTACCAACCAAGTGTAATCAGGAAAAATCAGGATTCGAGCTGACTGAAGGTTCACGGGCAAAATGTAGAACCACATTCCTGTCTTTGTAGTTAAAGATCTTTGCTATCATTGGACACGGGGGAGCCCCCATGGGGGGGTGCCACCAAAGATCTATGGGAAAGCTCCACCATGAAGCACAAGGACAGGTGTCCTACAGGGACCCTTGATAGGATCCATTTCTCAAGGAAACTCCAGCGACTGCTCACTACTCAGGGAAGCGCATGAACCAGAAGTTGTTCTGCCGGGCCCGGTTCTCCGTGACTTCAGCCCGGATCTCCAAGCTCCGGGATGCTGTGGTCAGGCTAGCCACCATCACCTTCACGGCTGACACCAAATCCTCCAGGTCTGAAATATGACCCTCAGTGCCAGCGATGCATTCTAAGACATTGCAGAGATCTTGGCGTAGAAGTGCAGCATCCACACTAACCTCTCCAATCCTTGACTCCAAGGCTGAACGGGAGCCTTGGATGGCAAGAAGGATATCTGTAGTGTTAGGCTGGCCCACCAGCAAGGGTTAGGGGCATCAGCAGAGTCCTGTTTGGCCTCAGTGGCCTGGGGGGCTGTAAATGTGTTATTTTTTTATGGTGCCTGAGCAGGGTGGGTCCCCCGCCTCATGATGAGTCCGTGGCACAGGTCAGTGCACAGTAAGCCGGGCAGAAGTTTAACAATTCACCTCCTTGACGAGACCGTGTCCTTACAGGGGGATGGCAGCCAAGGCGCTAAGTCAGATCACTGGGGGGTGGTAGAGAGCAAGGATGAGGAGGGGGAGAGCCACTACCCACTTGCACAGTGGTAATCACCCGCTCTGGCAGCACGAACAGTCCGACTCTTCCTCGCAAACCACAACAAAGAATGTCCCCCCAGATCCAGTCCCAGGGCGGGTCAAAGGAAGGTGGTCCATGGTCCCCAGCCCCCTGGGTGAGAAGGGCAAAAACAGGTCACCTGCTGGATCCTGCTACAGTCATCGTCAAGCCCCAGGGAGGGAAAGTGTTATGGGGGTTCTGAGGTGGGGGAGGGAAAACCGAGTCAATCTTCACTGGTCTCTTCAAGTTCTTTCGGCAGTCACAGGCAGTGAAAAGGAGTCATCTGACTCAGCCCCCACAGCCACCAGGGCCAGGCCCGCAAGAAGCAGCAAATGTTGGGGCACTCTTGGCCCACACTTCAAGAACTGCGCACCCGCTGGGACGCACCAGCTTTTAAAACAGCCGACGGGGGCCTGTGACTAAGCTCCCCCAATCTGGTTGCCTCCTGCAAGCACAGGCATCGATGGCCGACCAAGCTGGGGCCACAGCACGCGAGTCACGGCAGGCCACACCCACCCAGCTGCTCCAAGGACACGCACTTTGTAGGATTCTCTTGCTAGGGGAAGCACATGTCGAGAGCCTGTGACTCGGTGCCCCAATCCTATAGCCTGCGGGCTTCGCCACACTCTGGGAGTCCAAGAAGCTGAACCGGTGGGCTAGTTCTGGAGACAGTGTTCAGCCTCCACCCTCTCGCCCTAGGTCACGTTCTAGGGCTCAGGCCTTCCACTGCTCCAACATGGCCCAGGAGAAAACAAACAGCGTCCACAGGTCCTAGGGCTCATAAGTAGGCAAACCAGCCACCAAGGGAGACAGCTACTCAGTGCCAGCAGCAGGGCGGTACGGACTTTCATTCGTAGAGCCGAGAGATCACGAAGGGATGTCGCCATCTTGGCCGACCAGGCCTCTCCAGTGTCTTTTTAAAGATCTGGAATCCTACTTGAAATTGTAAGAAGGCTGGCAGTGATTACTTTACATTGGTTGTGTCTCTGTGTATTACCATTTCTAGCAGTCTTAATGGAAATTGGGTCTCTTCATGTACTGCCAGAACTTGTATTTCACAACTGTAAGACTAGTACGTGTTTAGGTTAGGCTATCAACCCTCCTTTCGGTCTCAACCTGTGTCCTATTGTGGCCGGCTTGCTAAAACAGCCTTCCAGCAGTGTTCTGAATGAACCATGTTTGTTGCAAGCAGATTATATTTTCTTTAAAAGTTGAAAGAATATTTTTGATATAGACTTGACAAGCATAACCTGAAATGTTCAGAGTGTGCCTTTACTGGCTGTACTTTTGAGTTGGACAATCTGGTCATATGTGATTCTTTTTTTGCATGTCACTTTTCAAAGTATTAGTAATGACCCCAATTTGCCTCATCTCTTAAGGCTTCTTGTTTTGTAATTGATATTTAAATATAATCTACCAGAGTTTAATATGTAAGTTACCTATCCCTTTTTATTGATCTGAACTGTTCAGTTATTGATTCTAATTATGCTGCTTTCAGCATGTGTGCTTATTTGGTCTAGATTTCTGCTCAGTACATCAAGTCCACTTCAAGTCTACTGTGGCTTCATAGTTTGAGGGTTCCAGTTCAGCAAGGACACTGTGCTGAGTTTATACCATTAGGTCACATTCATTTCATTGTCAAACTATTCCCGCATGCAAATTTCCTTGTAGACTGCAATTTAATTGAAGACCCTCTCATTGTTCATCATTTCATAATACGTAATGCTTGCAAATTTATAAGAAAGAATATATTTTATGATTTTTTTTTGGTATAGGTTTAGGGTAAGAGGTTATGGTGACAATTATAGGGATGAAGAGTTTTGGGACAAAGTTTGAAGGGCTTGGGGTGAAGGGTTTAGGAGTGGAGGATGATCGGTAGTAGCTTTAAGGGTGAAGGAGTGATGGGTAAAGAATTTAGGGATGAGGGGGAAGGGTTTAGAGGTTGTGAATTTATGGGTGAATAGTGAAAGTGAAGGATTTAAGGCTGAAGCATTTATAAGTGAATGGTTTAAGGGTGAAGAGATAAGGGTTCAAGGGTGTACTGTTGAATACTAAAGCATTTACCCATGAAGCCGGAAGGATTTTTGGTAAATGATGAAGGGGTTGGGGTTCTGGGGTTAGGAGTGAATGGTGAAGGTTTTAAGGATGAATGGTGAAGGATATATGGGCAGGGTATTGTTTAGTGGTGAATGGTTTAGGGGTGAAGGATTTAAAAATGAAGTATTTAAGGATGAAGGGTTTAGGACTGAAATGTTTATGAGTGACAGTTTCAGGGATGAATTGCTTATGGTTTATGGGAGAAGGGTTTCATTGTAAAGAGAGAAGATTTTAGAGATGAAGAGTTTAGAAGCAAAGGGGTTGGGGAAGGGATTTTGGTGGGGTTTACTCGATTTTACGTCATGAAAAATGAAATACGGGAATAAGCAATAACTTGGAAGAAAGGGCAAGGTAAAAGTCAAAATGAAAATGTACAAATTATGAAATGGTGCTTATTAAAGAGTATAAATTGGCATTTCCACAGAATGATGGGAAAGTGGTAAGAAAAGGAGGAACAGCAGTGAGGTGGTGCGGAAATAGTATTTATCCGCTGTGCTCACAGCACTCTCCATAGTTAATTGCCTGAAGGCAGTTTAGGATGTACAAATTCAATTTAGAATAGCTCTACAGTGCTGAAACATGCTAAATTCCCCAACATTTACAATAGCTTTATCTGCCTCACATTTTTCCCCCTTGATTGCTACTCTTATCTTAAGCATTTATGTACATCCTTCCCATCCACTACTCTGAGTTTTTAGACCTAGTTAGTTACTTTGGCTGCGACCTAAGAAGTAAGGGGCACTGGGTGGGGTGAGACTTGTTGCCACTAACAGAAAGATTTAAGGTTGTCCATAAAAGGAGCAACTATTTATACTTCTTAAGTATGATCAAATGAGATTGTGTTGGTGTTAAAATGTTAAAAAACTGAACCGGGGACTGCATTTGTCATTTTCCAATTGGATTTTAAGAACCACTCAATGGGATCACCCCTCAAATGAGTGCCACCTAGAAGTGAACAAGAGGCTTTTGTGTCTCAGTGACTAGGAGAGCTATGCCAGAGGGAGCTTAGTCCACTAGCTGCACCACCCAAGTAAGACAGGTCAAAGGATAGAGACCAGATGAAGCGCGACCCACGGGTTCTCCAGGGTGGAGATTGAGCACAAGGCTAACAATCTTGTCCCATAAAAAGTCTGTTTGTTAGAGAAACAGTTTCAAGATCCACTTTGATCACAACAGAATTCCAGAGTCTCTACAGGAGACAAGAATGATTAACAGTAGTCTGAGCGCCAAGTGCAAGACCAGAATCATATTCTGGAATGTATGGACTATGTATGACACATGGAAGCTAGCTCAAGTAACTTCTGAGATGAGGCCAAAGAACACCTGGGGCAAACTGAGGGAACAGAAATGAAGGCCCTAAGCTACAGCTGGGGTTCATACAGAAACTTGTTAAAAAAAACAGATGTGGAAGTGCTTTCTTCTGCCTTACATGACAACCGGCATAATGGGCAATAATAGTAGTCTGCTGGATCAGTAAATGCATCACTTTCACTATTCTTCAAATTCTTTCCTATGCCTCCCATTCATTGATAGTTCCTTTGTGGTAATCTTAAGTTTATCTCTCTTGAATAACATTGTACAGGTAAAAAAGCATCACCACTTGTGACTCCGGCTTCCCTTAAAGTCCGTAAACAGGTGTTTGATTTGGTTTGTATACTCTAAAGCTACACAGAGCAAATATTCTGCACTTGTGGAATATTTTCCTGAGGTAATTTTTCATTTCAGACGCTTCAGTTTCTTTTTAATTTCCTTTACCAAACTGTCAGTAGTAACAATGGGCAAATCAGTATGTAACATGGAGTATTTTAACTGTAATTGAATGTTCTAGGGTATTTTTCAGCAATTATTCTGGGGAGAAAGTGCATTATGTGGTCTGTATTAATCCTGATGTTGGCAAGCAATTTCAATTTCACCTTAGTAAACCAACCAACAATTAACATTTACTCTGTTGCTTACCTTGCACTGGTTTTTTTTCTCTATCATGTATTCAGTGATCTGAGGCAGTCCCTGTAATTTAATAAAGATTAAATAGTGTCTGATTGTGGTATCTGAGTACATATCATGCATAGATTTCAAGTGGTTCAGGATTGAGATCACCTTATCAATGGAAGGCATTAGTGCAAGTTTTTGTGGTATTAAGACCTGTGAAATCTGCTTTGTTGAATTCCAATTTCTCTGCTGCAACTGTAGTATCAGAGGACAAAGACCCTTCTATAATTGTACACAACTCACTGTATTGGATTGGCATGAGATGTCTTGGGGTTGCAAATTCACCTTGCTCCTCTTTTTTTGCCTTAAACACAACTACAAGGGCTGTGGATTGGCTGGTGAGAGCTGTTGGAGGAGGCACTGCACAATGGGCAACACAGCTTAGTTTCCAGGGTAAGTCTATATGTCTGGAGGTCCCTAACCCTCCTCACCTCTTGCCCATTGCTGCATTCACTAAAGTGACAGCAGAAAAGTAAATCAGAAGTCGTGTGGAGCAGAAGGAACCCATAAATCCTATCTCCAGGAGGTGATCATCTCATTAACAGGAGATCCAGTGAAAAAACTAGACTGCTAAGACCCTCCCCAACAGTTCAAACTTTCATCTCATCTAAACATTGTGAGATCCCTCTAATATGACTCAGTCATACTTGCTGTGACAGAATCTGCCTGACCTCTTGAAGGAAGTTATAGTTATGAATGGAAACAAATGCTTTGTCTGAACTTTTCACTCAGACCTTCTGCAACTCTTCTACCTGCAAGCTATATAATGCTCTCTATTTCTTGGACATATTTTTTATAATCTGAATCTGTGCTTTTGTAAACTGTTTGCAAGCAGTGGAAACTACTTTTTCAAAAGTGTTCTGATATCCGTTGGGTCAAGTTTGTGCTACTTAAAATCTACTATAAATAAGTAAAGACAGAGTTTCTCGTTGCAATTTGGTGGCCCTTATAGCTACCAGTTACCCCTCAGTTATGTTGAGCTACAAGATTAAAGTTATATTGAAGGGATCAATATTGTTTTGTAGGCAACTTCCTTGCTTCACAAACTCCAGTAAGCACTGAGCACAGCAGTGAATTCATCTCTCATTGGGAATACTAAGAAGATTTACAGCCAGCCACAAGATCCAGGTTAAACACTGAGTCCAGGACTGAAAGAGCCTAAAGCTAACTGATATAGTTAGTAAAAAAGATCTACCTGATGAATTTCTACCCAGCTTCTGGTAACCACTACCATACGGTAAGTGGATCTTCCAAGATTCATCATAACATATGAATTTAGATTTAAAAATCTCCCTACTGGCTAGTTGCAATGTAGTCATTTGGGAGAGGGGCAGAACCAATAACTTCTCCCTATGTGTGGGCTTTTGGTGCCGATCTAAAAGAGACTCATAATAATGTGGTATGGTCAGTAGTTAGGTATTTCATACTCTTCATTTCTTGCCCTCAAAATGGTGTGTCGCTCCTTGTGGAGTGCAGATATCAAGATGAACATGCATGAATCCTGACAATTTATGAGCAAGTCTAAATGGTTCAAGGCCTGTTGGGAATTCTCTGTGGTTTTCAATCCATAGTCACTAATGTACGGAGACAACTTGAAAAGAGGAAGGCAAGAAATTTGTCCTAAAATATCAACCAGGACAATGATTGTATGTTTCAGTTTGAAATGCCTGACCTAGGCATGCAAAGACAATATCCAGATGGAGCAGGGTGTGTTACGAACAGTCAGGACTTAGGGAATCTACCTGCATTTATAATTCTGAAGATGAATCCTGAATAGAATTTTATTACTGAGCTGCAGACGAAATGTTGATGCAGCAATGCTCCCCAATTGATCAACTCCATCTCATTGTAGCACATGTAACAGTGATAGAAACAAGACGTGGATCATCAGAGACACGGGATACAGAGACAAAGGTTTGACTAGTTACTTATGAACAATTCACTAAAACCATAACTTTGAATACTGCATTCAAGAAGGCAACTGGGCGTCAATAAATATTGAGAAAATGTGACTACATTTTGGGAGTGCATGAAAATGCAGAAGGTTCGGACATTAAGGGCTTCGTATGTAAACTCCTGGGAGATTTGCTTCAGGATAAGAATGATATTGCCTGGGATAAAGAACTCCAAAGGGTTCATAGAGACCCCTATAGATTGCACCCGGGGAGAAAGGCCCCAAGAAGAATCGTAGTTAACTTCTTAACTTTTTCAATCAAGGAGTTGGTGTTGGGGCGAGCACTAAAGGAGCGAGAGATAAAGCACGGGGATGTCACATATCAAATACGTTCGGACCTGGGTAAAAGAACCTCTCAGCGACAGTGGGAGCTGGGCTCCAAAATGAATGAGTTGCGTTCTAAGGGGGCCCAAGTCCAAATGAAATTTCCTGCTACGCTTAAGATAATGTGGCACAACAAAATGCATGTGATCAGAGACCCTATGGAGGTTGATGGTTTGCTAGAACAGATGGAAAACCCAAAATAGGGACAGTTTATGTATATAGGTGTATACAGAGAATCCACACTGTTGAGTAGTTAGACACATTATACGTAAGAGATACACATGGGTAATTAAAAGTATAGGAAATGTATAGGAATATACAATATATAAGATTTTTGTTTATATACCTTTTATAATTTTCGTAGTAGACTCTTTCTCCTTTGCACGGCGGGACCTCGAAGGCCTTTTGCCTTAGAGATAGGGTGGGGGTTCCCAGGGGGTGGGTGGGGGGACACGGGTGGTTGGGAGCATCTGGGAAAAAAATAAAAAATATAGTCCTCTTTCAGCTATGTGATGGGTGGTCCCTACAAACCTATGTTGACTTGTGTATTAGTGTATGTATACAAAGGGTAGGTCAAGGGTAGGTCAACACAAGATCGACTTGGAAGGTATTAGTAGAGGTTTAAGGATAGATAGATGACGAAGAATTTAGTGCACTTTGTATCCTGGAATGTAAATGGTTTGAGGTCTGCAAAGAAGTTAGGTCGAGTAATGGAGTTTGTGAAGAGATCCGAGGCGAGTGTTATATTATTGCAAGAGACTCACCTAACAAAGCACGAATGTGTGAATGCCTTTAAAAAATGGTCTTGGGTGCAAGATAATGTCTGTTCAGATCAAAGTAGTAACACGAGGGGGTGGCCATACTTATAAGAAAGAATGCGGGTATTATAGTAGAAAGGCAGCAGACAGATTCTTCTGGGAGGTGGGCCCTAGTTAAGATAAAAGTACAAGGAATATCCGTAATTGTAGTCAGTTACTATGGGCCCAATGATGATAATCCGGACGCACTAATCAAATTGGAATCATGCTTAATGCCGTTCAATACCCCAGTGGTAATTGGAGGGGATTTCAATTTAGTATTTAATAAAAGTTTGGATAGAACCTCCAAAGTCAACTATGTTACGCCACCAAAAACTATGGCAGTGCTTAAAAATATGATTAGAGAGCTCAATTTGATTGATATTTGGAGACATAAGATGGGGGATAACAGAGATTTTACCTTTTTTAGTAAAAAGTATGGTCTTCATTCCCGAATCGACTATTTTCTATTGAACCATGACTTGGTATCTGGGGTTGAAATGATCAAGCACGTACCTGCTATACTTTCGGATCATTCGGTTGTCTTCTTATCACTAAAAATACCTAATGAGAGGTATAGTCAGATGGACTCTGGACAGGACAATTTTGTTGGAAGAGGGGGTAATTAACAAAATGAAAGAGGAGGCTGCGATATTTTTTTAAGCTAACAGGGGGTCAGCTAAACTTCAAATTGTATGGGACTCCTTTAAGGCCTTTTTGAGATCCATAGGTACGGGTATCATGGCGAGTAAAAAACGAAGCGCGAGGCACCAAGAAGAAAGGCTGCTGGAAACCATTAAGAATAAAGAGCAAGAGGTACAGAAAGCTTCCCTTGAGAGCTCTAGCAAGGTGGCCTCTCTTAGAAAACAACTAGAATTGTTGCAATCAGAATATCAAGAAGCTCTGGATAAAATATTGACAGATAAATGGAGGGTTAGCAAACTGCAGCATTTTGCTTATGGCGAGAAGAGTGGTGCCTTGTTGGCATGGAAAGCTAAGAGTGATAGAGTGCGTAATCAAATAATATGCCTGATTGACCATATGACAGGGGACACATTGGATACCAATGTTAAAATTGGGCTGGAGGTCTCTAGACATATGAGTAATTTGTATAAGGAGGATATTTCCCCTGGGAGGGATAACATCGAAGGTTTCCTTAAGGAAATCGAACTCCCAATTTTGAGTGAAGACCAGATGGCAATATTATCAGCGGATATAACAGAAGAGGAGATCCGACAACAGTTTAGGAAAATGGCCAGAGGGAAAGCTGCAGGGCCGGATGGCCTTCCAACTGAGATTTATCTTAACCTCTTAGATGAGGTGGTACCAGTGTTCAGGGAACTTTTTAATTTAATACTAAGAGAGGGAGAAGATCCCCCTGTAAGTTGGGCTGAGGCAACAGTAACATTGTTATTGAAACCTAACAAGGATCCCCTCGCGGTCGACTCTTATAGGGCCATATCACTGTTAAACACGGACTATAAGGTGTTTGCGGGAATTCTGGCCGCCAGAATTGCAAAGGTTATTAAGGGTATAATACACAAAGATCAAAAGGGCTTTATTCCCGAAAGGCAGCTCAATTAGTTAACTTTTCAAATATTGGGAGTGATAGACCTAGCAGAAACCTATAATCTTCCTGTAACGCTGGTGGCAGTAGATGCCGCAAAGGCTTTCGACCAGGTTCACTGGTCATATCTGTGGGAAGTTTTAAAGGTATTTGGTTTTCCCCATAATGTAATAAAAACTGTTCAACTTTTGTATAGATCTCCAAGAGCAAAGGTTTTGGTTAATGGGGAGTTAACTGATTGGGTCAATATATCACGGGGGACTAGGCAGGGATGTCCCCTGTCTCCGCTTTTGTTTGATATATATATTGAACCATTAGCGGCTTGGATCAGCCAAGACCCTGCTATTATTCCTTTTAGCACGGAAACTTTGAGATTAAGTTAGCGCTGTACGCAGATGATCTTTTACTTTACACCCTAAATCCGCAAGTGTCTATCCCCATATTAATGGCTAAAACTGAAGCATTTGGAAGAATATCAGGATACAGAGTAAATATAAACAAGACTGAAATTATGGAATGGAACCAACCAGTACAACAAGTACAGGCAAAATCAAGTATGCGTTATCTTGGTGTGACAATTACGCAGAAGTTGGCCGAAGTCACTAAGGTAAATTGGGAAAAGATTAGGCAAGAAGTAGAGAAACTGCTGGCCAGATGGGCAAACTTTCCGTTAAATTTGTATGGTAGGGTGAATCTTATCAAAATGATTATTTTACCTAAGATAACGTTTCGTTTTAATTCAATACCATTATTGTTTGATAGAATGAAAATTGCTAAATTACAAGGAAGACTAGGAAGCTTCATTTGGGCTTCCAAGGGCTCACGCATATCTTGGAAGAGATTGAGGAGGAGATTGGAGAAGGGTGGGCTGGCGTTAGTGGATTTGAGGACGTATGGATATGCTTTCCTTTTCAAGAATTGCAGGATGCTTTTAAATAGGGCTGACAGTTCGGCTATTGGTAGTCTGTTTGGAGCCATGCTTGGAGAACTAAAGGAGGGCCAAGACCAATTTTTGTTCAAGTTCGGAGACCCGAAGTTCTACAAAAAGTAAGGTTGAAGATTTTATTGGGTGTTTTGAAAGCTTGGGTCTATATTCGGAAAAAGCTAGGTATCCCATATTATGCGTCTAGGGCCCCGATCTGGGAGTCCCCAGGGACTCCAGAATGCTTGAATGATTCACTAAGTCTCCCATTAAAGGTTTCGGGTATTTCTTGCTGGGGGATCTGAAGATGGGAATTGAGCTAGTCAATTGGGAAACTCTGAATCAAATTGCGGGGGGGAATTTAACCAGGTTTAAATATTACCAGATCTCTGCATGGTGGAGGGACCAAAATTGGAGTGAAGAGGAGGATGATACTTGGTTAGCTCAAGCGACTAAAACTGGAGTTATTAAGAAGGAGGTAGCTCTGTGGTACCAAATTCTGATTAATGCAGAAGACGATTTAGAAGGAGACATTCAGAGGCTTTGGGGCGAGGGAATTGTGAATATTAATTTGAGGGAAGCATGGTTGGCCTCCTTTGCATTGCTGAGGAAAAGTGTGAAACCCGCCTATTTAAAACGAAACCACCTTTTCACGGTTTATAGGGTATATTGGTCTCCGGCGAGATTAGAAAAGTTTTTAGGGATACATTATGAATGCCCAAGATGCCAAGATCCTGTAGCTGATGACATGCATATGTTTCTAACATGCCCGGAAATTGAGAAGTTTTGGTTCGAGGTATGCCAATTTTTAACCGAAGTCACAGGTATCACTGTGAAGGTCAGCCCTGCCCTGGTCTTCTTTGGAATTTGGCATGATAATATTATTACCATTAGTAGATTAGACGCAAGATTTATTTTTTACGTAATTTTATTAGGAAGAAGAGAGATTTGCAAATCATGGAAGGCAAATCTTCCACCGCACTTCCTGGAGTGTAAAAAGTGTTATGCATATAAGTAAGCAGGACTTAATGTGTGATTTTAGTAGCAGAGAGAAAGTATGGCTTAAGTTGGTAAATTGGTTTCAAAATCTGCGGTCCAATGATTAAGCCAATGTTGAGCTGTGGGTCCTGTGTTCCTTCCGTGCTATGGGCACTCCCGGGAAGGGTGGAATTGGAAATGGCTTTTCTCTCTTGATTGGAAGGACAACAACCTGGCCTGGTTTTTACCAGAGAAGGGGACGAGTATAGCCAGCAAGTAAATTGGCAGAATGAGGACTAGTGAAAAAAAAAGAAAAAAAAGAAACAAGACGTGGATCATCAGAGACACGGGATACAGAGACAAAGGTTTGACTAGTTACTAATGAACAATTCACTAAAACCATAACTTTGAATACTGCATTCAAGAAGGCAACTGGGCGTCAATAAATATTGAGAAAATGTGACTACAGATGACCATAGAATGTCCTTTTGAAAGGGGATTTATAAGCTGTGACTTTAAATGGATATTTGTCTCGCCTAGAGATTAATTGGCACATTGGTGAGGTTGCGTCCCCTGCGTCTGCTGAGGTTGAGAAATCCCTATTGACTCAGAAATTGACTTAAAAAAATCTAACCATTTTAGTAAAGATGTATTCAGCTGGAACTCAGCAACGGACAGGGTTTTTGTACTTATGTGTCTGATTTGCATTAATAGCCATTTTCTTTTTAATTTGCCATGTATTATTTGTAAAAGAGGTGGGAGCCCCCACTGGTATTCCCAATGACAGATTTCAGTTTTGTCTTAATTTTCCACTGTCTTAAAAATTGGCAGAAAAAAAGGAAAGGTAGTCATAAAATGTAGTGCTTCTGATATGTACTTTTAATTGCTGAAAACAATAAAAGTCAAAGTAAATAGTATTTTCTATTTAAAAAATGTGATAGGTACAAGGGGAGTAAAAAAATGAGATTTTCTGGAATAATATATGAAAGAAAACAATCGATTTGGGGTTCCCAAAAATTAAGATGGCATTTGGGAATCCAATTGAAAATACCAAATTCCAGACCAAAAATAATTTGAAATTTCCATATAACAAGTATAAAAATAATTTGAGAAAATATTTCTTAGCATAGGGAGCATAACATGGGTGGACAGTGTATTGTTTTCCTAGACAGAGAAAAAATCTTGTTGTTTCTATGGGAATTCTCATAGCCCTGGCAAAAATAGGATTCTCCCATGGGAATATATGTGTGAAGTTATAAATCGTAAAGGTAGTGGTGGGTGGCAAATGGGCCAAAGTGTGGGTAAAGGGAGAATTAGAGCTTTTTGTGGGCGCAGGTATGTGAATATTTCCTTATTTTCTTCTATGCTCTAAACCAGTGGTTCTTACCCGGTGGCCCATGGACCACTGGGCGTCTGCGACACCCTACTCACGTGTTGGTATCCTCAGTGTGATTTGTGGGAGCCATGCAAGTACATCAAACAGAATATATTATGGACAATGAAAAGCCTCAATTTTATTTAGAAAAGCTCCAACCTTCCCGTTAAAATGTGTTTTTTTAAAAATGTTTGAGCATTCAATGAAATGCCCTCATTTGTGTAATTGTTTAAATGCTTGTTTCTGTATTATGTTGCGGTTCAAATTATTGCAATTGCTTACAACGGCTTCCAGTAGTGACTTGGTGAGGTCCTCGGATTCCATTAATAATTCAATTGTGGTCTCTGGATTCTAGCCTGATTTAGTGATGGTTTCACATGAGTCACAATTTTAAGAACCACTTTTCCAGTAGCCAACTGTAAATGAAATGATTTACTGCACAGACTTCATTATTAGGTCTCACCTACAGACATCTTTAGCTGTCTTTTGGAGATATATTGATTCCAATACATTACATATACTTCAAGAAGGCTTTGGTTCTCACCCTTAATTGGAGAGCTTTTTTGTCTATCTCAGGTCGCCTCTTGATGATTCAAATGGCTTTACTCTCTATTCTTGTGATTGTAACAACCAGCAGCAGTATAGGCTGTCAGTGTTCTGATTGGATGAGTTGTATTCTTCCACTGCTTACTTAAGGGAACTCTATTTGTCTTTTCCTTTCAGCACTCCATCGGATTGTTCCTTGTGCATCCCAGCGCCTGCTCTCTGGTTCTGCTTTTTAACTTGAACCCAGCCTCTGTTGCTCTATCGTTCCTCTTGTTATTATGCAGTACCTGTGCATGCTCTCTATTTTTTACCCTCATCTTCCTGCACTCATCCGTTGCTTCTTGTCGCTCCTCGTCACATTCCCCGTTTTTCATGTTTTGAATATATGTATTTCTGAGCAGCTAAGTATTATTTTTTTAGTGCTCCACCACACTTTCTTTGTTTACTTGTATTTTACCGTTCTAACATGGCCATGGACAATATTAGAACGGCAAATTAAACTGACAAAATGGATGCCAAAGAGCCACTACCCGTGCACATGCTTGTGTTGCAATGCATGTGCATGCATGTGTGAACATCAGTGGCCCTTTTGGAACGGCTTTTATTAATACAAAACCGATTCCGAGATGGCTGACCATGCAAGGCCATGCATTTGGCATTAGCTAATAGCAATGCAAACAAGCACTGCCAAATGAGTAACTTTGTGCCAAGCCCTATTGGCTTTGTCAGTGCTTATTATATGAATATTGTTGTAGAGGACAGAAAGTGTGATGTTTGAACCAAAGTGTCAGCCAGTTGTTTTTGTGGTGTGACATGCTAAAGGGGCGTGGAATCCCATTGCTTCTTTCGCATGTTCTGCAAATCGTTCCTCTCTGCAAGCTTGTGATTAAGATCGAGTTGTCGGTGTTCACATCAACATGACATGAGATGTAGCTGAATAGGTCCAGGAATATTTCACAATATGATTTTTGCCTTAACCTGTTTCGATGGGGGAGGGGTGCGACAGGATAAATGTAATTTCGGTGCAATGTTGCGCCTTGGTCCACACGTACATGGATAAATGTGTCTGTTACGCACTTGATGTATCAGGATCTGCTAATTTTGGAGATACTGGGGCTGTAATGTTTGGCTTCTGTGACTGCTGCTGCTGTCTGGCATGCACGATGCGTACTGGCTGAAATTTTCTAGGCAATGGCAAAATCATGTATATTTTTTCTGCAGCACAAATACCACATTCAAGTTGGTCTTATTTTTGCACAAAATGGGGTCGAAAAAAACGGAACTCAATCATATATTGGTGAAGGTGTTAAAGTCGTTTCTCCAGTAGTGCAATTGTACCAGCGTAAAGACAGCCACTGCTCAAAACGTTTGCAATTATTTATTTTATATTTCTGTTTCCATACAATGCTGCGCAGAGTGATATTTGAAGCTAAACAGTGCAAGTTTATAAAGTTGTATCCCTTGCATCCTCTCCAAAACTGAAAGAACTAATGAACCATTTCCACCAAAAAATGATTTTAAAACCTTCATAAAACACTCGCATGTGTCTAATGATCTTCTCTTGAAAATATTATATAGAATAAAAATCCAAACTATTTCAGGAGAAACTTTCGGTCCTTAGTTTACCAATATTGAGCAGTGTTAACTGCTGTCAATGAGTACGTGAGGAGGTGAAGCTACCTTTCCAACAGGCTTGGATTCCAGGAATTCATTCAGCAAACATTCCATAGTAACCTTGACATTCATACTCGACTGTAAGCACAAAGCCAGTAGCATGATGTAATAAGAGATTAGCAAATGTGCTTTCTGCAGATGCTACGGAAAACACCCGTGTGTTTCATCTACAGCAGTGTCGTCCGGTCAGGGATGACCTGAAGAACTGTTTCAGAAATGCTACTAATGGCATTATTTTGTTGAAGCCACGCATTCCCTTAGTAACTATCAATGCTCCTCAAATCCAACATAACCTACACCCCCAAACCCTTGCACCTTATCATCAGCTACCACTTTATTAAAGCTGAGAATTTCCTGTGAACATATTAAATGATAATTTAGGGTGTTACCTGTTGGTTCTTGCAAAAGAAATCTTTTTGGAAATTAGTGGTAAATGACAACCCGATGATTCGACACAAAACTGTTTATGGAAAATGTTGGCAAAGTGTGCATTTAAAAACCAGAATTGTTTTGGGATAGCAGTAAAAAAGGACAGCGGTCTAGAAACCTTCCTTTTCCCTAGCCTTGTCTCGTGGGCTTGGCATGTCTCACTCTCAGACTGAGGCGGGATCCAAGTGATGTCTAAATTATCAGAAGGGGGGCTTGGAGAAGAAGTTGATGTACTAACCCTCCTTTTCCTTGCTGGGGATCTGGAAGATAATGGATCTTCTGAAAGAGTGGCTTGCTCTTCTTCCTCAGCAGGAAGCTCGATCTCCTGAACTGCCCCTACTTTAGGAGGAACTACAAGTATTGGTGGTGGTTGCGGCTGTTGCTGCCCACTTATCTGAGTTTCCTGCATTGAATGGGTAGTACTTTGCGATAACGATAAGTCAATTTCAACGTCATTGCTCGTCAGCGTTGTCATGATTAGACTAGCTGCCTCTGCGACAGACATGGGCTTGGGCCTAGGTTGATGGGGTGGGTCCGCTGATGCGGGGGTGCTGCTCCCAGCGTGCTCCCCGGCAGCGCTGCTGCAGGCGCAATTTTTGGTTTCCAAAAAAGGTACTGGGCGACATACCGGTGGTGGTAAGTGGCAGTGCCTTCTTCTTCTCACTGGCAACTTTGACTTCCTTGGGACAGGTACCTTTCTTTGGGGCCATCTTGAAGCTGTCAGTTAGCACGCAGCAGCACTTGTTTTAGATTCACAAGTTGAAGAGATGTCTGTGGTCACACGTCATGTGACGTCATGCGGAGGGTGCAGGCCTTCTGTGTGGCACTACAATGAGTGATGTTGTCTCCTCTTGTGCACCTAAAAGCAAAGAAGCAAGAAGAACATCAGTGAAATGTGGCATTGTTGTAGTTCAATAATTAGTAGTACAAACAAATATTATAATATATAATTTAGTGTATGGGCACACTTGTTAGTGTTACCTCAGTTATTAAAAACATTAACAATACAGTGTAACCATTTGTGAGACTTTGACAACAACAAGGACTTTCATGGTGTACTGTACAGTCCAGTACACCCAGGAAGGATAGGAAAGAAGAAGAAGAACAACAAAAATACAAATGTAATGGTTTGGCATTGTGCATCACGTGGTGGGGAATGGATGTGGCACTCAGGGAGCTGCAGCTGACAAATGACAATGGAATGGAATCCCTAGACAATGAATACTGTTGTGCACATCATATAGCAGCCATTGGGTTAATGTTAATGGTTCATTGATGCCAAGTCATGTTACTTTGAAACTGAAATAAAAAAAAAATGAAAAAGAAATTGAAAAAAATAAAAAAAGTATTTGAAAATTGAGATTTTTTTTGAACAAATAAACAAAAAATTAAACAAATTGGAAAAATGAAAACATAAAAATGAAAAAAAAAGAAATTAAAATAAAGAAATAATTATAAATAAGTAAAAAATAAAAATTACCCTCAAGCATCTAATTAATAATTTATTAAGCTGCTTATCTCATTGATCAACCTTCCATGCAAGCATATGGCATAGGGGCACACTGGCTGAACACACAAAATGGCTGCCAGCCACATGGCCAGGCCACAACAAGAAACAATAAGGCAAGAGGAACAAAGGGAAGACATGCAGGCCTATGGCAAAAGCACACTGACTGCCTTCACAAAATGGCCACCAGCCACATGGCCAGGCCACCACAACAAGAAGCAATAAGCCAAGAGGAACAAAGGGAAGACATACAGGCCTATGGCAAAAGCACACTGACTGCCTTCACAAAATGGCCGCCAGCCATATGGCCAAGCCACCACAACAAGAAGCAATAAGTCAAGAGGAACAAAGGGTAGACATGCAGGCCTATGGCACAAAAAGCACATTGACTGCCTCCACAAAATGGCCACCAGCCCCATGGTCACAAGAACAAGCAGGATGCCTGGAAAACAATGAACACAAGCAGGCCTATGGACACAGAATTTACAAAATAGCCCCATGCCACATGGGGAGCGAAGGCAAATGTTGTGGCCTACTATTACAACCACACTCACACACTGGCCAGACAAAGGAGGCATGCTAAATAACACATCTCATGAAAAAAAAGTGAAATACCACAAAAAACACATTTTGTATTTCAATCCAATGCTATCCATGCCCTAAATGATGTTTTAATTCAACAGACACCACAGAAACAGTTGTTTCATGCCCCCATGGGTAGCTCTGGGCCTACTGGCTGAGAAAGGCCTATTGGCAGACTACTGGGCTACATAGTGAATTAAATAAATATCGCAACATAGAGAAAATGTAGTGAACTGTGCAACATGTTTCCTTTATAAAAGAAGAAAAATTACTTACAAAGAAACAACTAGGCCCCTACTGAAACTACAGGCCACCCACCACAATAAACTTTAAACAAATCGATAAAAAGTACAAATAAATCTAGGTGCATGGCCCCAATCAAACAAACAACACCAGTTTTCCAACTTACTTGTAAAATCTCAAATTCAAAGTCCTCAAATCCAATGATATATTATGCAGCAGACACAAAGAGTGATCCTTCCAGCTCCAAATACAAATGAAAAGTGACCAGGAGATGGACAAAGCACTGGGAGGAGCCTGCTGGACAGGAACAGGAAGTTGGAGGCTCTGGGTCACTTCCTTCCTCTTGAAAAAACAAAGTAAAAAAAGAAAAAGGAATCCTTGCACAAAAAATATAGCCAAATATCAATTTGAGGAGTTTTTTTACTCCAAATCGTCATTTTGAGAAGGATTTGATGCTGCTCGGGGAGAGAACCTTCTCCATATTGCAGTCGCAGTAGATCCTGCGCATTCCAGATCGCGTTTTTCACAAAACACCAACCTGAAGTCAGCTGGTGCACCCGAATGACATGTTGGAGAAACTCTTGTGGGACCATGCAGCCGCCTAGCAAATTTCATGGCTCTCGCGAACAGCTTGGAAAATCTCGTCAGCGATCGCAGGCACCCGGTAAGTCTCTCCAGTACATGCAAAAAAGCATTTCAGGTGCAACAACACAAAAAAAACTCTGCTTTGTTGCGGAGTGCGGAGCTTTTTGGCAACTCCATGTTCTACGAGCAATACGGAGTTGCCAAAACTCCACAAACTCAGCGAGCAGAGCGGAGTTTTACGCCCAGAGTTAATTTATTGTGGGCTGCTGTGCGTTCGTTAGCTTCACACAGTCATAAACAACAGGCGCGTTTATACATTAAACTATCATTAAGAATAGTAAAGTACATAAAACTCAGACACAACCCCATAAAGAGATGGATGTTATGTTTTTATATGCTATGTTATGCTATGTTAAATTACAAATACTTAATAAAGTGCACGTTCATCCCCTTGTTTCTTGGTGCTACATTGTAATCTTTAAAATAAGTTTTACTTTTTTTCTGCAACTTTTAAAAGCACTTTGGAGGGGTAATTGATGTTGGGCTGTTTTTAGTTTGGGAATTCTTAAAGTTTTTTTTTCTTCCTTTTTTGACATAGCTGATTACTGGTGGATGGTAAAGGGCAGTCCTGTGTCAGTGCCTGGACACATTTTGGTAAGTAATATACATATATGTAATAGATATCTGTGCACTCATTTCCCTTCAGTGCTACAAGATTTTGTTGGGGGGTGGGCGAGGTGCTACAGCAGGATAGGACAATCATGTTCTTTTTTTATCAAGTCTCCTTCTTCACTGGCATGTGTAAGTGGCCATTTTGTGTAGCCAGTGTGTGTGAGGTAGTCATAGACCTACATCTTTAGTTTGGTCGCCATGCATCCTTCTTTGCTGGACGTGCGGTGTTGACAATTTCGTGTATTCTCCTCTGTATGCGTGGTTGCCATTTTTCCTTTGTTCTCTATGCCTGCTTCTTTGCTGATCATTTTGTGGAGCCAGTGTGTGTGTGTGTGTGTGTGTATAAATGTGTGGTATCAATTTTGTCCTTGCGTCCCATGCCTTCTCCTTTACTGGACATTTGGTGGATCCACAAAATTATGGATGTCAGTTCCCACAATTTTGTGCAGGCAGTATTTGTGTGTTACAGTCTTTTTATTCCACTTTTAAAACCCATTTCCTGGGAACATTGATAGAAGAAGCCTATAACATTTTTGTTCAATTTTTCCCCTGACATATTTATTTGTCCTTCTAGCTGCTTGCAGTACACAGTTGTTTTTTTCAATTCATTTATTTGATTTTTGCATGCCTCCCATACGATTCCCATGGGCCCTGGAGGGACAGCAGGAATTGTTGAATTGATTTATTTGGTTTTTGCCCCCCCCCTCCTACCATAGGGGCCCCATGGGCTCTGGAGAGACACCTAAATAACTTAATTCATGTATTAGATGTGTACTGTACTTGACTTCATTAGGGTAACATGGACCCTTGAGGGACACCAGCAATTATTTCATTCATTTATTCAATTTTTGGATGCGCTGCCACCTCCCATAAAGTACCCATGGGCCTTCGAGAACCACCAGCAATGAAGTAATTTATTTATTTGATTTGTGTCTGTCCCCACCACCCACAGTGGTGTCCTATACTTGGCTTCATTAGGGTACCATGGACCCTTGAGGGACACCAGCAATTATTTAATTCATTTATTCAAATTTTTGGATGCACTGCTACCTCCCATAAAGTACCCATGGGCCTTTGAGAACCACCAGTAATGAAGAAATGTATTTATTTGATTTTTGTTTGTCCCCACCACCCACAGTGGTGTCCTATACTTGACTTCATTAGGGTACCATGGACCCTTGAGGGACACCAGCAGTTATTTAATTCATTTATTCAATTTATGGATGTGCTGCCACCTCCCATAAAGTACCCATGGGCCTTCGAGAACCACCAGCAATGAAGTAATTTATTTATTTGATTTTTGTCTGTCCCCACCACCCACAGGGACCCCATAGTGGCCCTGTAGGGATAGAAGAAATCAGAGGAGAATGAATCACAGAATCTGTTATTACCTGGGTCTGGGGTTCTGGTATATCGAAGTCCCTCATTGACATGCGACAAGTGGTGCGGTATATCTTGGTTCTCCGCCTTGTCGGCTATGTGAATAGCCTCATCATTAGGTCTTTTATCACTCGAACACTGGGTTCTGCAAGTGATCTTCTTTTTCCACCCGGAGGTAGACCGTCTGGTTTTTTGACAGTTGTGATAAAAAGTGCGAAAGTGTTCTAGTGAAGTATCAATTAAAAATACCTCCTGTCTTCAGTTTGAAACTTTAATCACTGAGCATGGGGCAAGATTAAAAAGTATGGGATGGTGCTATGGTGGAAGTGCTACTGTTCCACTGCACCTTGTGATAGTTTGTGGAAGGTCGACATGTTTCGGCCCTAGGTAGCCCTCACGGGTCTGTGGGCCTTCTTCAGGACCAAATCAAAAATGGCTATTACCAAAAATAGCCTGTGGCAGGTAAGTACATTACTCATCAATCTCTCTTATCAAGGAGAACAATTTGGCTCCTATGGGGTCGCAAAGGAAACTCGCTCTTGTTGAGCTCCTGGTTGCGCTTGTGCTGACTCTGTCTTTATCGCCCCGGAATTGGTTAGTTGGTTACCCTCCTCCAAAAATGAAGTCTGGGGGGCATATTTACAAGCCCTGTGCACTGCTGAAATGTCACTTTTTGTGATGTTCCGGTGGTTTACAGGGCTTAGTCGTATCTATAAGGCAACGTAAAGCCAACACTATGGAGTAATATGGAGTAAGGCAAGGCAGCGTATGTCACTGCCTTGGGTTACTCTGCGTGAAAGAGGCATTCCATGGGTGTTGCTGTAGGTGTTCCTACTCAACACCCATTGAATTTGGCACTGCCTTACATGTACAACATCTCAAAAACCTGGGGTAGTGCCAAAACCTTGTGCCTCGCTAGAGCAGGTGTAAAGAGGAGAAATGCTTACATTTCTCCTAGTTTTTTCCTCTTTCCACATGTGCTGCATTCTGCACCACACATAGAATAAGAAAAACACCTCTTGTGATTGTTTTTGTGCAGGGCGTTGCCCCTTTCTGCACAAAAACAATCATGCCAACAACACAGACACCTTTGCACCATGCTGCAAGGGTGCCTGCATTGGCACACAGCTGCTATTTGTGTGCCAGCGCTTGCTGAAAGGACATGAACGCACTGTATCTTCTAAAGAGGGTGCATTCCTGTAATTTCGAATTGGCGTAGGGCAGCGTAGCAAAATGACTTGTGGTGCTGCCCTATGACAATTCTTTAGTGCTGTGGTGACTTAAGTCATGAAGAATAGTGAGTCTGAAATCATATTGTTCCAGCATCAATCTTTACAGGAAAGTCAATAATAGAAACCACAACTTGCAACACCTGATCTTTCAGACATAGGAGCAGAGCAGGAAGTTGAGCTTACTGGAATGTCTTTATTGTTTTTGTTTTGTTTGCTTTAACACTTATGCCTGTAAGGGGCTTTGCTATGAAACTCATTAGTTTGTGCTAACTCTTATGACTTATTCGTTGTTTCCCTTTGTCAGCAGGTGTCAGTTCTGGAATATGCTCAAATGACATGCTGACCCTGATGACTCATTTATTTGTGCTGACTGATGACTTGGTTGCTGTTTCCTTTTGGCAGCAGGTGCAAGTTCTGTAACATGCCTGAGGTCACCGCCTTCTGAGACGGCACCTCTATTTAAAGCAGCTGTGTCCTTTCAGCTGTGCTTGCTAAATTTGTTTGGTTTTGAAAGGAGCTGCCACATCGAGGAGCCAAACACCAAAGAGGTTTTCTCAATTTCAGAGAGCTGTTCCAGTCTTTCTACAGATCAAGGCTGCATGTGTTTTCTGACACCCCGTTCTCTAACTGTGTGCTCTCAGGGAGGGTGGCTGCACAGCCGCTCCCCTTTTAAGTAACATACAGTCCCAGGGTATGGGGATCCTAAAGGGCCCAATAAATCTTGCATTTGGCCCCTGGGGATGGGGTCTCTGGCTCTGGGTGGGGGACCATGCACCCCCTCCCCATAGAATTCAACCCAGGGATGGGGTACCCCAAATCTAATGCTGCCCTATCCCCTTTTTTAAAAAATGTCCCAAGGAATGGAGTCTCTGCAGCCTAAGCACTAACCCTATGCTGTGCATGCCAAAGGCCATGTGTGGTATGGGGTTGGCAGCCTGCAGGGGGTTGGCTGCCTGTGAGGGGCTGGCCAAAGGGCCTGGCCGCAAGTGATTTATGACATCACTTATGATATCAGTGATGTCATAAAAGATGTCACAGAACTTGCCATGAATGATGTAATATGTGATATCTTGAGCTGTGCATGGCAGGAGGCTCATGTTAAAGTTGGCTGTGTAGGTCTGTTAGTTGTTCTGTGAGTGGCTGTATAGGCCTGTCAGTGGGTCTGTGAGTGGCTGTATAGATCTGTGAATGGATGACTGAGTGTTTTTTGGGTGTGTGAATGGTTGTGTCAGTGCTTGTATGGGTGCGTGAGTGGATATGTGAGTGGTTCTATGGGTGTGTGCGTGGTTGTATGGGTGTGTTAGTGGTTGTATGGATGTGTGAAAGGGTGTGTTTTATATTATTGTGTGAATGGGTATGTAAGTAGTTGTACCGGTGTATGACTGAGTTTTTGAGTAACTGTGTGGGTGTGTAACTGTTTGTATGAGTGTGTGAGTGGGTATCTCAGTGGTTGCATGGATGTGTGAGTGGGTGTGTGAGTGGTTGTATGGGTCTCTAAGTGGGTGTCTGACTGGTTGTGTGGGTGTGTAAGTGGTTTAATGGGTCTGTGTGTGAGTGGTTGTGTGAGTGTGTGTGAGTAGAGCTGTGAGTCATTCTATGGGTATGTGAGTGGCTGTGTGAGTCTGACTAGGTGTGTGGGTGTGTAAGTGGTTGAATGGGTCTGTGTGTGAGTGGGTGTGTGAGTGTGTGTGAGTAGAGGTGTGAGTCATTCTATGGGTATGTGAGTGGCTGTGTGAGTGGTTGTGTGGGTGTGTGAGTGGTTCTGTGGATGATGCCATGAGTGATATCATTTGAGATGTCATCAGTGATGTCATCATTGATGTCGCTGATCATGTCATGAGTGATGTATTATGTGAGGTCATAAGCAGAGCATCGTGGGGGCATAACTTAGCGTTAGCTCAGGTAACTATAACTGCTGAATTTCTATGGTGTTGTGCATGTGCAACCTGAGCCTAATTAAAACATCCCTATAACCATTGTTTTTTTCAGTGAATTTTTACGGTTTTTTAAATTCTATTTCCTAACTATAACGTCCCTGTAACCTTTGTTTTATTTTCAGTGAATTTCTAGGTTTTGTTTAATGTTATTTCCTAACTATAATGTACCTGTAACCTTTTTTGTTTTGCAAATGTCTAAGGTTTTTTTAACTTGTAACCATATATAATGGGTGTGTGAGTATCTGTTTGTGTCAGTGAGTGGGTGTGAGTAGCTATATGAATGTGTGAGTTAGTCTGTTATTGGCTGTATGGGTCTATGAGTGGGTGTGTAGTGGTTTTGTGGGGGTGTGAGGGGGTGCACAAGTGGGTATATTTGTGTGTGTAAGTGGGGGTTTGAGTGCCTATGTGGGTCTGTGAGTTGGTGTGAGAGGGCCTGTGTATGTCTATGAGTGGCTGTGTGAGTGACTGTGTGGGTCTGTAAGTGAGTGTATGAGTGTCTGAGTGAGTCTGTGAATGGGTGTGTCAGTGCCTGTGTGGGTCTGTGAGTAGATGTGTTAGTGTATGCAGGAGTCTGTGAGTGGGTCTGTGAGTGCCTGTGTGAGTCTATGATGGGTGTGAGAGTACTTAAAGGGGTCCATGAGTGGGTGTGTGAGTGCCTATGTAGGTCTGTGAGTGGGTGTGAGAGTACCTGTGTAGCTCTGAGAGTGGGTGTGAACGTGCCTCTGAGGGACTCTGAGTGGTTCTGTGAGTGCCTGCATAGGTCTGTGAGTGGGTGTGTTTGTCTGCATGGGTCTTTGAGTGAGTCTATGAGTGCCTGCATAAGTCTGTGAGTGGGTGTGTGAGTGGATGCATGGGTCTATGAGTGAGTTTGTGAGTGCCTGTGTGGGTCTATGAGTGGGTCTGTTAGTGCCTGCATAGATATCTGAGTTGGTGTGTGAGTGTCTGCTTGGCTCTGTCAATGGGTCTGTGAGTGCCTGTGTGGTTCTGTCAGTAGGTGTGAGACTGCCTGTGTGGTACTCTGAATGGATGTGTCTGTGAGTGGGTGTGTGAGTACCTGCATGGGTATGTGAGTGGATGTGTGAGTGAGTGTGTGAGTGCCTGAGTGGGTCTGTTGAGTGCCTGAGTGGGTCTGTAAATGGGTGTGTGAGTGCCTGCATGGGTCTGTGAGTGGGTCTGTGAGTGCCTGCATAGATCTATGAGTGGGTCTGTGAGTGCCTGTATAGGTCTGTAAATGGGTATGAGAGTGCCTATGTGGGTCTGTAAGTGTTTGTTTTTTAAAGTTTGCCAAGATCCACGAATCCATCATTAATTTTCACAGGGGCCATGCTGAGCACTGCAGATTCCCAATGTGAAAAAATAATGCGTTTTATGGCGATTTCTTCCTCAACATAGTTCCCTCTGAGACCCCTCTAACTCACCCATGGGGTCAGGGTATCTCTACCCTGACCCCTTTAATCATCTTTCAGATACATTTTTGGGCCCTGGGACCATTCTGCCGATACTTAAAATGGCGGCCGCAATCTCTCAGTCAGGTTGTGGTCAGCCAATCACCGCATTGCTGATGGCGTGTGACTTTGTGGATCTATCAGAAGGGATCCGCGGAGGGTTCGCATCCCTAGATATGCAAATTTATTTTTTCTATAATAACTCTGCAACTACTAAACAGATTTACACCAAATCACAAAAAGGGTTCTTTCTGGACCAAGAGCTACCTCTCTGCCAAATTTGGTTTAATTCTATCCAGTAGTTTGAGCTGTAGTTGTGTTCAAAATCCCTGTTGAAAATTGCATGTGGAAAACACATTATGGGACCCCCTTTTTGCCTACCCCACACTTGACGAATCACCCCAAAACGTTCCACACTGCAGCTGAACTCAGGTGCGTACTAGTTTTGAAAATTTCATGAAGATTCGTCAAATGGAACCAAAGTTATTGGCAAAACAAAAAACACTTGCTTTTCTATGGAAACTAGGTCCTCCTAACTATAACTACCTACTGGCAAGTGACAGTAGGATATATATATATATTCAGACTCAATCCTCAATTCCGAATACTTCACAAGAGGTAGGCACGTACTCCTTTCAAGTGCGAAAGTGCTTTAATTTAATTAATCCATACACATAAGCTAAATGCTTTGTCCATGACGCGTTTCGACCGCAACCATACGGTCTTGATCACATGAACGCGCTGCAGATACTGACATTCTTTTAACCTCCTGTGTCACATGTGCTACTTGATCATAGAAATAGGCAACAGACTTCGCTCTTATATATTGATTTCACACAGTTATGCTGAAACATTCTATAATTTCAGTCTTTCCAAACATTTAAAGTGTACAATGAATGGATATGTCATTTTCAACTTGCATTCAAAAGTTATGTATAAAGCAAATAATTCATGTGCCTTAGTCTACAATCTTTTGCTGTTGCGACTACTTAATATAACTAACCTCCTTAAAGTGCAATGTGCTTAACCAAGTGCAAAAAATTAGCAAACGTGCTGTTAAAGGGAAATTTTAGCAGCATCATGTTTTTGTTTGTCTTCAGAAGTTATACACTAACCAGAACCTTCAAAATCCAGTTTTCTTAGGATTGACCCAATTGTTGTATATAAAGTGACCAGTGCAAACATTTTAAATGGCAAGATCATAAAACTCAGCGTCATTCGCCTATATGGAATTGTACCTTATTATCTTATTGCTGCATAAATGAATTTTCTATTTTAAGGTACTTTCCATCTAAACAACTAACTGTTGTTAATACAAATATGCCTCAACCTATAAAAAATTCTTGAATGCCATTATATTATTTGCAGTAATCACTATGAAAAAAACTTCTTACTTACATTTCATCTGTGAGGATATGAGGGCAATAATTAAACCTTCCATTGATTATTTTTTACAAATTGATAACTACATTATGATATTGATAAATGCGCTAAAATGCTGTATATGTGTTGCTCCTCATTGTAAAGTGACTCGTGCTTAAATTCTTTTGAGAAAACTTTTTAAGTATAGTTAAGATGTACTAAACAATTGCAGGCAAAATTTTGACTTCACACTAAAAGCAGATCATAGACATCATTATCCTTGTGGCCACACTCATATGTTTCAACATGCCTTAATAAAATGTTTTATCCTTTTTCTAAGAAAGTTATGAAGATCCTCACTCATATTTAGACCATTAGGGATCTTAGAGTCCAATGCTAAAATGAATTTAGATTCAAGTTGCCTCTGTAGTCTCTCTCTGTCTCCACACCTTCTTAAGCTTGGTACTGCCCCTATTACAAAATAACTTAGATTACTTAAGTTGTTGTTGTGAACCAATTTAAAATGGCATGCAACAGGGTAAGAAGGGTCAGAATAATCAATGGCTCTAAGGTGCTGTAAAATTCTACTGTATACCTGTAAATTGTGCTGCCAATGTATTTGAGGCCACATGTACACTCGAGAACATAAACTGCATATTCTGTTCTACAAGTATAATGGCCCTTAATATTTACTTGATTCGCACTGAAAGCTGACTTATAACTGGTCCTATTTACCGCAAATTTGCATTCTCTGCATGAGATGCATTTATAAAGTCCATTTTTGAGGGATAGCCAGTTAGAATTCGTGCTTAACTCAGGACTGCTGTTGACCAAGGAGTCTTTCATTGAGGGGGCTCACCTGAATGTCAGAGTGGGTTTATTGGGGAGAACTTGCCCTAGTGTGACGTCAGTAAGTGCAATGGGCCAATGTTTGGTGATTATCGATCTTATTTGTTTCTCTTGCTTACTAAAAGTGGTGATCAACCTGATGTTATTAAGTTCAACTGGAGTCTCAGAGTCATTATTCTTCATCTCTTTGGAACTAGTTGGGATCTTACCAAGGATAGACTCCCTGGGTATTGCATTGGCTCTCAGTCTCGCCTGATTTATGCATTTCACATTGTATCCTCGCTCTATGAATCTATCTGTTGTTTCCCTTTGACATACATTCAGATCTTTCTCTGTACTACAAATTCTCTGCATTCTAAGAAATTCCCCAAATGGGATGCTCTTAATTAGATGCTTAGGATGGAAGCTAGTAGCGTGTAGGATTGAATTTCCTGCTGTCGCTTTTCTGTGCAGTTTAGATTGCAATTTCCCTTCTTTAATATATATTTGAACAGCTAGGAAATCTACTTGCTGGCTATTGATCTGGGCTGTGAATTCCAAATTGTTATTATTGATGGTGTTCACAAATGTGGCAGCACATCCTCAGTTCCCCTCCAAACTATAAAAACATCATCAATGAAACGCCACTAATTTACCACATGGTCATTCCAATCCTGACTATTGTTCACCCGAAGGACCCGCTCCTCCCACCCGCCTACGTGCAAGCACGCATAGCTGGGGGAGAAACAGGCCCCCATGGTGACTCCCCTCAATTGCTGAAAGATTTCTTTTACAAATAAAGAAATTATTATTCGTTAGGCATAATTCAATCATTTTCATCAGCATGCGATTGTGATTGTAAAAACGGATTGGTCCCTTGTTCAGATAATATTCAGCAGCTCGCAGGCCATGCTCATGTGCTATACTAGAGTATAGAGACGTGATGTCCATAGTTATTAGAATATAATCATTGTGCCAAGTCACTTCCTGTATTTTCCTTAGAAAATCTCCCATATCCTTTATACATGATGGTAAACTCATGACGAAATCTTGCAGGAAGAAGTCAACATATTGGGAGATCTTCTCAAAAAGGCCTTTCCTTCCGGAGATGATAGGTCGCCCTGGTAATGGTGTCATTCCCTTGTGCACTTTAGGGATGAAGTACAGTACTGGCATAGTTGGTAATTCATTAAGCAGAAATCTAAGTTCATCTCTTGTGATCACACCCTCACTCTTCCATTGAGCTAGATTTTCTTTTAATCTTTTTTTCACCATCCTGAAATGTTGCCATGTTGTTCTCAAATAACAGTTGGTATTATTCAGATGTCTATAGGCCTCTTTGAGATATTCCACGTTGGGCCACAGTACTATATTTCCTCCCTTATCAGACTTGTTTATAATGATTTCATTATTGTTGTTTAATTTCTTCATTAGGTTATGATATTGTATTTCCAAATAGTTGAAAACATCTACTGCATCCCTGGGCATAATTGGCATGAACGTTGACACAGGCTGGAACGGGCTCTTTGTTGTTTCTGAAATGTCTATGCCTGCTACCTCCATTGCTTGTTGGGTCAATATGGATGATGCAAGGGTCTCATCTTCATCCTCTAGCGCCTGTCATGTTTTTAGTATTTTAACATCGGAAGCCTGTAACGTATTGTGCTGACTTTCCAATCTCCAATTTTCTTTGAGTGGTTGATTAGTAGCATTCCTGAGTTTAAAGAATTTTGTTACCTTAAGTTTTCTTATGAATTTAAACACGTCGATCCTGGTTTGATTGTAGTTAAAGTTGTTTTCTGGACAAAAAGTAAGGCCCAAAGATAGTAATTGCCTTTCTGCCTTTGATAATTCAACGTCCGTTAAATTGATTACAGTGTTTTCATTTGCTTTTACTTTCTCCTCCACTTGTTGTTTTGTGGTCTCTTGTTTGCATTGGTTCTTAAATTTTCTCCTCGCCCGTCTTCTTTGATTCCTTTGTCTATTTTGTTTCTGTTGTGGATTTCGCCGTCGTAACGTTTGTCTGCGATCCTGCCTTAAAAAATCAAGCTCTTCTGCTAGAGTAAAATTGGTTGCCTGTGCTCCATTTCTGTTGCTGACCAGTTCTATGCCATCCTCCGAGTCAGTTTCACTCTGTGGGGAACTTATATCCAATGCTACCGCACCCTCCAATGTTTTATCCTTGGGGATTTCCTAATGGTTCATTTCCCTAGAGCCTGTAAGATGTTGTCTTTTGGCCGTGTCGAATTTCCTGGAGAAAGTAAAAATGTGACTAGACTCATAACCATTCATGTCCCTCACAAACTTAAAAGCTTTCCTAGTTTTCATAACTTCTTCATGTTTGATGAGACGTTCCGCTATATCCTTGCTGCCTTTTGCAATAGCGTGCTTTTGATCTAAACCACTTAACAAACCATTGATCCGCTCGATTGCCTTCAATGTTTTATCACGATCAATTTCAGCGTATTTGATCAATATCAATACCAATCTCATGGAAGCCTCCAGATTACTTTCAGCCCATTAATTGAGCATTAACGGATTTGGGTTCTCAAAGCTAGGCGCTATCATTATGCGTAATCCACGCGAAACTCTTCCTACTTCACGATATTTCTCCAATGATTTCTTTTCCCACCATTCTGTTAATTCGGTGCTCATATTTTTCTCCAAACTTTTCAATAGTGACTTTACATCATTGGTTGGCGTGGTGCTGAGTGATGCCCCATTTCTACTATCGGGAGTAACTTCTGGTAAATTTAAAAATAATGCTTCTGCTGCCGCTTCCCTATTGCGCAGCGCGTCATCCTTGGACATATTAGAAATTCTGGATATTGTAATGATTCTGGTGTTTTTTATTATACACCCAATATTTGTCGATGCACACACCTCCCCACCTGTTGGTTCGTTATAATCCAAACCCCACCTTCCCATTGGTGTTAAGCCGCGTCTCGTGGGTCCTCCAACTCTCGACATGCTGCCGTGACCAAACGCTCTTCAGGTGCTTCATATCGCTGACAGGGGGCTGCCGCGGCTGTATTTCCTTGCGAAAATACTTCAAAGAGACTCGCTACTGGCTGAAAGCCGCCTGGCCTTCGTCCGGGGAGGGGGTCCGTGAGCCAGAAAAAGCTGTGTTCTGTGCCGATGAATTCAGACTTAATCCTCAATTCCGAATACTTCAGAAGAAGTAGGCACGGACTCCTTCCAAGTGCAAAAGTGCTTTCATTTAATTAATCCATACACATAAGCGTTTTGACCTCAACCATACGGTCTTGATCACATGAACGCACTGCAGATACTGACATTCTTTTAACGTCCTGTGTCACATGTGCTACTTGATGATAAAAATAGGCAACAGACTTTGCTCTTATATATTGATTTCACACAGTTATGCTGAAACATTCTATAATTTCAGTCTTTCCAAACATTTAGAGTATACAATGAATGGATATGTCATTTTCAACTTGTATTCAAAAGTTATGTATAAAGCAAATAATTCATATGCCTTAGTCTACAATCTTTTGCTGTTGCGACTACTTAATATAACTAACCCCCTTAAAGTGCAATGTGCTTAACCAAGTGCAAAAAATTTGCAAAAGTGCTGTTTAAGAGATATTTTAGCAGCATCATAATGTTTTTGCTAGGCTCCAGAAGTTATTGTTGTGTAGTTCCTATATATCCTATACAGGACCTGCGCGTTCTGGATAACATAAACTGTGGGTTCGGTGGCAGACTGGTTCCGAGCACGCCCACCGGATACGTTAGCCTGTTTGCATTAGCTAGCTCACAGTGCCACTAGAATCTCCTCTTATTGGGGAGAGAATAGTTTCTGGCAACCTCAGAACATGACAACCCTAACCCCTCAGGATTGTGGAAACAATATACTACTTTTCGCTCAGTCACTCGTGCTCACTTAGTTTGTCTCAGAGATACACAGAATAAACAGTCTAGGTGTTTCAATAAGAATTTATTGAACAGTTGTTATTCTAGTGTAGAATATATGAGCTGCAACAACCATCAGACAGTAGCAGAGATATATGGTTAGTAATACTACAAAAGTAAAGGGATGGTATAGTTCTACCATCTTGCAGAAATCATGAATACATAAAAGTATATAAAACACATGATAAAAAGGTGCGTACTCCTACGATGCCTCCCTAACTAGATGTACCTAAATGTACCTAGCATCGGTGTAGGTGTTATGCCAAGAATCCCTCTAGGATCTAGTCCACCCCATTACCTGAGAGTTAGAGAATGTGGGACCCCGTCCTGGTCTCGAGTTGGACACCCCGCGAGGGATGTTAGACCACTGCTAGCTGGAGCGTCTGCATGCAGGAATCTCAGCGTCTCTGGTCAGTGTGCCAGCCGGGAAGTCACGGTCTCCTCTCCCTATCTAAGCAAGACATGATGTATATATACCCACAGGTCTCCCCAGGGGTCCTACCTTGCTGTGTTACTGTGTCGGCCTAAAGGATGACGTTGGGCTTGAACTTTAACATAGATATTATACAGGAGATGTTCGTCCTGCTGTGAGTCCTGCTGTGCTTCCAAGAAGCCTCATGCATAATGTATGAGTTTCAAACCAGGGAAAAACCTGCGTTCTGAATGCAGTGTCGTATCTAGGTAAAAGGTCAGTCCCTATGAACCGTTATGTATGTAATGTAGGGAAGGATATAGCTGAAAGGTTGCAGTGTTACCTGTGCCTCTAAAGGGTACCTATATGGAATATAACACCCACTCCTCTTCCGACTGGACGACATATGTCACCTATAAGTGTACTACCGTTCTAACTAGACATTGGTATGCACCAAGGGTTAAAAACATTTCTTTAGCTAAAAATGTTTTAAAAAAATTCAAAAAAATTTCTAAAAAGATTTTAAAACAGAAAATTTGTTGCAGGCCCTAGCTCTAAAAGTGTCCGTTGATATAGTCCGAACCACTATAGGCATTAGAAAGCCATTCATGCCCAAATAAATGAAAAAGGAATGTCAATTTTGTCTGAGTTCCAAATTGAGCTTGTTATAAAAAAGGGCGAATTTCTTCCAGCACATGACGAGCCAAAATGAGTCAATGGTTTATGTGTCCTTGCTGGTAGACGCAACATTTTCGTTGCTTGCTCCCGCAGTAGACAGGCCCCTGTAACACCTCGCAGAGTACGTCAATAGAGCACAGAGGATGTTCCACGCTGTCCACAGCCGGTGCTGGGGCAGCCTGTGGGCCGTCCAAAGCCTGGGTGTCAGTGGAGGAGCCGGTGTCCATACCAACAGGTGGAATTACTACCTGCGGTGGCTCAAGGAATGCCGCCATCAACGTAGGAATACGCTGAGGACATTGCAGAACATGGGCCGTTATTGGGTCCAGTTGAGCATTCATGTTCGGTTGCGCACATGATGGGAGTGTCAAACAAAGGTCTAACACGCATTCTTCTCCGCAAAACAGGCATTGGAGGACAGGTAATATGCAGTCCATCCAGACTGGTCGAAATGACAAGAACCAAGATGCACTTTGTTCTCTCAGGCGAGGCATGCCTAGATGTTGTACCATTTGGTCACGGTATTTCCGCTCCAGGAGCGCTTTTTCCATCTCCTTGGTGACGGGGACGTCCATTGCGTAGCAGATAGAAGAAAATCAGGATACCTGCTATTAGAAACAGGGTTAGCGGAAGTCCTCCAAAGATGCTTCCGAATACGGAGTGTATGAAGTTTGGTATAACTCCAAGTACCGTCTGAAAGGTGCTTAGAAGTCCAGAACCTATGGTCTTAAATAGGTGGACAATGCCAGTCGTATCAGACATGTTAAAGATACGATTCACCATTTCTACAAAATGGAAAGGGCAGTTTGTATTAATAAGCGCCTGTATCTCAGCTGAAGACCTTGCGATCTCGAGTTCAAAAGTCTCTCGAGCGGAGGTTAAGGGCACAGACTTCTGTAAAACCATGGCTTTCATTCTGCCTAGAGTATCAAACTGTATTAAAGAAACAATCAGTGAAGGCCATAAGGGCGCCTCCCTGACTGTATGTGTCGGTGTAAACAATACTTGCATACAACAAGTAACCCTGGAGCTCACGGTTAGCAGATATGCGATGCCCGGGAGCATTCCACAGCAGCCTTGACTGTTCTGCATCAAGTAACTCCCATTCTAAAGTATCCCAACTGCTGGAGTAATCACTGCAGCTGGGGCGCCCCTCAGATGACAGGACAAGTTCGCCACAGAACCATTACAAGCCCCGTGCAGTAGAATGTCCTGACATATGAGCGATTCACTTAAAGCGCTCTCACAGTTTGTACCACTGAGAAACACTTCTCGATCCCCACTCCGGCATCGAAATCTGTAGGGCAATTCCCAAGATTCCTTAATGTACTCCTTACCCATTTTTTCATATTTGCCTGCCTGCTTTTGTTCAAGGCAATATTGAAACTTAAAAGTAGTGACCGGCAGAGTTATGTGGCGATGGATTAGCCATTCTGTGTGCGGTGATTCTGCCACTGTGAATGGTAATCTATCCAGTTTTTCGATACGCAGCATTGTATATTTTGCTCCCCTTTGTGCCATTTCTATCTGTTTATCTGTTAGATTGTATTCAGAAAACAGAGACGTACTGTCGATGAAACGCCAAGGCACATAGTCTGCACGCAAAAATTGCAGCGTCCAGCTCAATAACATAATAGAACGTAACTGAGATTGCCTGTGTTGTAATATGGCCAAATCTTGTTCTAGAATGTCTATCGCAGAAGATACAATGTTGCCTAAGGAATATATCCTGGAGGTCAATGTTGTTAACCCATTGTCTACCACTGCTAGAGATTTCTCCAAGTTAATACAGTCTATTTCCCGTATTCTTTCTGCGGCCTCTTTTGGGGATATTTTCCAATTTTCATTGTAGACAGCAGAAATACCAGCATATATGAAACGTTTTTGGCGTGGTTTCCTGGGACCTAGTAAAAAATCCTTAAGATCCATGTCTTTTGTGAGTAAGGATAAGTGTTGTTTCACCTCTGTGAGTGTTGAGGTTTCTAGCCAATTAACCGCTTCCATGCGCGGCCGATTTTCGCCCTGTGCGAGGCGTTTCATTAAGCGGACGGGTTCATGACGAGCTCAGCTCGTCATGCGCACACGAGCACTGCGCAGCATGACGAGCTGAGCTCGTCATGAGCATGGAAGGGGTTAAGGCACAACTTCCCAACACTGTATGACGTCACTACCCCTGGATGTTGTCTCTGTACATAGCGCGGATCTGGCCTATGGATTGTGAACCCTTCGGTTTTACCCATGAATCTTTCCTGACAACCATTGGTGACTGTGGGCCAAATCAACCATTTATTCCAATCGGGGTCTGATCTATTGTATTGTATGATGTCATCTAATGTAATCCCTGTTTTGTGATGTTTCGTTTCCCTTGGTGTTTGATGGAGTCGGCACTCGAGGTGTGTTCAAGTCTTTGTTCTTGGCTAGTCCAAGGCAAGACGTCTGTTGCACTGTCTCGTTCAAAAACATAATTTGTTGAGGGATGAGGCATGCTCTAAACAAAGCTTCTGTCCCCTGCACCTGCCATTCTCTAGTACCCCAGACTGATTTTAAGTCTATGGTGTCTTTCCATAAGTCAAAACCTTGTTCAGACAGCTGGGCAATAAAGGCAGCAGAGTAAATCTGTTTGGTGTTTGTCAACATATTTTTCTGTGCTGATGTTGGTGCGACCTTATAATAATATGAGGCTGGGTCAGACATATTAAACCCTGAAAAATATGGAAACTTCTGTGCCAATGTTTTTGAACTGCCTTTTGGCGGTGTTGGACAATGTTCCCACTGGTGGTATGTGAACACATTTCTAGGATTAGCAGATTTATGCAAAAAATGATGACCATAATGCTGATAACAATACATTGATTCATAGTCTGATGTGCCTTCCAATGTTTCACTATTGGAAAACGCAGCAGATTTTTCCAAATCAGACATCATGTTATTAACAGTTTCAAAATTCCAATCATCGGAAAATGTACTTGAGGTAATGATATCACTTAATGATATTTTAAATAAATGTGGAATTTTTTAAATTTCCGTCGGGCCAAATATATCGAAATCAACCTTGTCCCACACTATACCATCAGGTATAGGAACTGCTGTAATGTTCACTGACGACAAGTCTCTTTGTTCTCGATGAGATGATTGATGTGGATTTAACATTAAGTTCACTTCTTGGGCAGCAGAGCCTTGCCGAATGTATTGTCCACTAATAAGCATGTTAAAAACTATGACTAAGCCTAACCAGAAAAGAAAGAAAAGTACCCCGGTAATTTTCCATAGTTCTACCCACGGTGATACCAGGTAAGTTCTTCTAAGAAAGTTCAGAAAGTCTTTTACTTGCTGCTTGCGTGATTTTTGGGCTGCCGGCGTTTCAGGTTCACTTGGATCCAAACAAAACATATCAAAGTTTATGAAGTAGCCAGAAGCAGTTCAATCAATTGTTGGAATTGCGTCAGGATTTGTTGAAATTGTTTTTTGCTCTTGTCGAGGTATCTTGACGTATACGTCTGTATTTGGTCGAATAGCAACTTGTGCATTATTTTGAGTTTCATTTTGAAGTCAAACTTCAGGTTCAAGAGGAACGAGTTCCATAGCATTGTTGCATAGTCCATCATTCCGTTCAGGTGTCTCTTCGAACGTGATGAGTCTTTCCGTTTGAACTTCTTGTATTGTAGCGAGAGGAGGGCGTCTGCTACTTTGGAGTCCACGTGGCCTACTGCTTAGTATCGGCCACATAGTGTGGTTTGATTAAGTCAATTGAGACAAATCTTTTCTCCTTTTTTCCGGCAAGAGGCGGTAGAAGTACAGTTCTTGTTCCTTCAACTGCTAGGACCGGTACAGGCTTTCTGTAGGATGGCCCAAATTCTTTCTTGTCCGCTATCTTCTCTCTGACCAGATCCCCGACTTTTGGGATCCAAACAGGTCTTGCCATGACTGATATGACTTCCCCAGTGGCGGTCTGTTTCAGGTGGATGTTACTTTGTTTTGTCCTGGATTCATTTAGTTCCTGTAAAACAGCCAAACGATCATGGATGTCAAAAGGCTTTTCATCCGCCACTGCGCTTTCACAATCAAGATCAGTTACCCACATTCTTTTCCCAAATAGGACCTCATAAAGAGTGACACCCCCTAGAGAACTTCTTGGCATATTGTTAAGGGCCCGCTGGACCCCATAAAGATGTTTTACCCAACTTTCACCCATGTCTAATACTCTAGCTGTTAAAGATTGCTTTCAGTCTAGTTTTTTTCTCTCCACAACCGAATTTCCGTTGGGATGGTACGGAGATGAGTACCGCAATGCTACACCCAAACTTCCCATTGCCTCCTTGTAAGCCCGAGAGCTAAACGCAGGGCCCTGGTCAGAATGTAGTGTGCCAATTGCGTATGTTCCTATGAAGACTTGCAAATCTTTTATAACAGTTCGAGCGTCAGCCGAGCGCTGGGGCCACACCCATAGGAATCTCGAGCAGGAATCCACTGCTACCATGATATATTTTTTAGCCCCAACTCTTTTTAATGGGCCGCAGTGGTCTAGGTAGAAACACGCTAATGGTTTGTCTGCTATTAACAACGGTGTCTGCACTGGGCGTGTTACAGTGGAACCTTTCATCTGCTGACAGATGTTGCATTTCAAGACATAGTCTTTAGTCTGCTTTGTTAATCCAGGCCACCAATAGTGTTGTTTCAATAAGGAAACAGTCGCCGTAACTCCTGCATGAGCAGAACCTATCCCTTCGTGTGCTGCTAGTATTAAACCTAACCTACGATCCATGTTTGGAATTACTCTATCCCCCACTCCAGGAATCTGAGCAAATGGAATGTTATTGGCATCTAACTTGTAGGAGTACTTGAGTGGAAACTTCTTTAGTAATGCTGTGCTGTTCTTGCGTGAAGCAATGACAGCTACCATAATCTCACCGTCTATTCTTGTTTTAGAACGAGTGATTGCAGCTACCGAAGCCGTACGTACAGCCCCCTTTGCGGCTTCATCAGCCAATGAATTCCCTTGAATGTGAACGCCATCACGCTGATGACTCAGTGTGTGTATCATGTGAGTCCTTGGTAGTTCGGATTTCAACCTCACTACCTGTTCCCATAGCATTTTATGCTTAATTGTGCCACCTTTTGCGTCTTTGAATCCGTTTTGAACCCAGTATTGCAAGTATTCATTGTAAGACTGCACACAGTAAAAGGAATCGCACACAATTAGTGTGGAGAATTCTCGATTCGTATTTACAAGTGCCAGTATCAGTGCTTTTAACTCTGCCAACTGTGCAGTGCAGTCTCCTAGAGACTGTGTTTTTGTGCAACTTGGATGGAACTTTCCATCCTGCATGCAACCTTTAACGATTGCACATGCTGCGCTATATTGTTGCTTACTCCCTATGGCCGGTTGAGCAGATCCGTCAGTGTAAATGATATATTCATACTGATCTAGAGGCATTATTTCATTAGGTAGAGGATATTCTTGTTCGTATTGCAGGAATGCTTGTGTCTTTAAATTTGGGTCGTACCTGTATTCTACATCTGTTGCAGTGAGAGAATTAGCCCATTGTATCCATCTTGGATGTAAGGCTGTAGCGTTAGGAATGCTTGCTTTTGTCGCAGTCTCTAAGGCTGGAACTGGAGTCACTACTATTATTAGTTTCCCCTGAGCCAGTGCTCGTTCTCTCACTACAGCAGTCTGTACCGCTGTCAGAATCTTTTCAGTGGATGCGAAGCGCATTTCAGCATTTGTGTACAAATGTGACTTGTATGCAATTGGTACTGTTTCACCTTCATTATATGTTAGATAGGTGTACCCTGATTGACCCACGAATATACGGATCACCAGGTTGCGTATGTTTACACGTGTCTGTTAGTGTTTTGAAGCTATCATGTCAGCTTGTAAGGAACGTAGTGTATCTGTGTGTTCCTGTGTCCAATTTCTGGCTGAGAAATCAGGTTTAATTAAGTCGTAGAAAGGTTTTACTCTTTCTGCGTAATCCAAAATGTATGTTTGACCAAAATTTAGGAATCCCAGTATTGATTGTAAATTTTTCAATGATTTCGGAGGTTGGAGCAGAGCACATTTTTCTAAAAAATTGGCTGCCAGGCTCTTTCCTTTACTTGAAAGCTCATATCCTAAGAACAGGACCCTGAGGTGGGCAATTTTTGATTTTTTAAAGTTAAATTTGTAGCCCTCAGATACAAATCCCAAAATTATGGTATTCACTCTGTTCAAGTGTTCCTCCAGGTCATCGTCCGTCAGATAAACATCATCCACATAGGACAATGCCTCTTCATCCAATTTTCGAAGTAACTCAGTTACTCTGGCAGAAAACAACCCCGGGCTGTTCTTGTACCCTTGGGGGAGTCGCCAAAATTGCCGTTGTGACCCTAGCGCTGAGAATGCTGTTAAATATCTGCTTTCAGGTGCTATATTTTGGCAAAAAAATCAATTTGAGATATCAAGTGTTCTTTTGTATTTTTTCAGCACAATGTTATTCATTAATGGGCACTGTGCACATTCTGAACTGCAAATGTTTTAGTGCAAGTGTTTAAATGTCTGTAATCTAAAACTAGACGATATGTATTGTCAGGTTTCATGACAGGAAACTAAGGATTGTTCATTGGTGAGGTGCAAGTTTCAATCACCCCTTGGTATTCAAGTTGATCTAAGATCTCCCTGACCTGTTTTTTAGCTTCTTGCTTTATTGGATACTGCCTCTGTGCAGTTGGAGTATTTTTTAAAGGAATCTAGTGGTGGGTTGAATCCTCATCCCATCCAACATGGTTCTTGTATAATGCCGGAGCATGGGCTACCCCCCACTCCTGCGCATATGTGTGTTGCAAATGCCTGGGAATATGGTTTGAGAATGCCAGAAGAATTACCGTTTCTCCTTTAGGACAATCCATGACGAATGCTGGTGGCCAATCTTGTTCAGCTAACAAAATGTCACAGCCAAACGTTAGGTTCTCCCAAAAGAGACCTCTCACTTTCCTACCTTTGTCCCCCTCCATTTGGAGCGTTATTTCATATACTTTATGTGGGACACTTACTCTAGTATCAGGTGTTTCCACCGTGATATAATCATTCAAGTCCGCTGTCACCAGAAATTCCTTCAGGTTCTGGTGAGCTATTGTAACTACTGCCGCACTGTCTAGCATCGTCAGAGCCCATTCCCCGTTCAGTAGTCGAGTCCCCAGAATTCTGGGCATGCCTGATTTTTAGACCTGCAACTTTCTTCTTTTTGAACTGTGGCTTTTGCTTTGGTTTTTCTTCTTTTTTAGAAGTGTAATCCTGAGCGTGCTGCTTGTCTCTTGACTTTGTATGCTCTTCTTGTCTTTCTGACCGTCCTTCCCTCTCTGAGTTTTTCGATGAGCTCTGAAAGGAACGAGAGGAACGTGTATCAGTATCCTGATACCTGTCAGGTTTCCTAATATTATCCCTATTCCTAAGGTTGTACCTCTTTTCGGAGGGCTCCTGTGGGGGAGATCTACCTCGGGATTGAGATCTGTTTCCTTTAAAATGTTGTTGTTTTTTATTATCCCACTTCTTTTTAGAAGAAGCAGGTGTCTGCTTTGAAGTGTCCTTTTCAGGACTGCCCATCAGTTGTGGTTTTAAAGCTTTCCCACCCAAACTGTCTCTGCCTAATTCTGCATACGCAGTTTCAATTATTTTGGGTAGTTCGTGTTCCTGTTCTAAAGGACTGAACTCCCTTAGGCGTTGACGGATAGCCACTGATGCTGCTTCCCCTTTAATGTTAGCTAGTATTATGGCTGATACCTGGGCATAGTTACCTAGTAACTTCATCCCTAAGTTCAGAGCAGGCTCTGCTCTGTACTCATTGTGTATTTGTCTTAATACATCAGGTACTACTGCTAATGATGGGATACCATGAGTTTTGGTATAAACGGCAGCAAAGACTGTACCCCAAGTGGTACAATCCTGTACTTGTGGTGTTATCCCCATGGGCAAGCAGATTGTTAGCATTCTGTGTTTTTCATACGGGGTAGTATTCGGGAATACTGCCTCTAGCTGCGTTATTTTCTTAGCTACCCAGAATGGTATTTGTTCACGTTTTGTGGGCATTTTACCCATTACCGCGTGTAATGTTTGTGGTGTGATTTTAGTTGCTGTACCCTGAGATTGAGTTCCATTTGTTGCAACTATTGCTGGTTGGACAGTGAATGTCCTCATGATGAATTGTGTCAAGTTTCTATAGATTTTAATTAAATCTTTATGTTGTATGAGTAAGTTTCCTGGTGGCATTGTGTCAATGTCAGGATGTGGTGTGTAGGCCGCTAATATCGGCCATGTTGCCCCTTCTCCTCCGAGCGGGCCGAGTCTTACTCTTCTTCTTGTGTGGGGTAGGGCACCTTTAAACCAGTATAAATGTTCCTGGTACGTGAGTGGAATCTCTATGTCCTCAAACGGACCATATTCCATATTCCATTGGTGCATCTCCTTCAGTGTAAGAGTGAAATGTCTGTGTTCTTGCATCTGCTGCTGGGAATGCAACCCACGAATAAAATAACTCTGTTTTGTTTGATTCGTGTGCCTTAATCACGAAAGCTACTAAGCCACCCCTAGCTGATAAACCATTTTCTAACATTTTCAGGGTGATTGTAAGTTTGAATTTTTCTGCAATCTGAATTGCGTCCCCATCTTCTTCTCCGGCTGAGAGCTGTAGATTTACTCTTATGTCATCTCTTGTCTCAGTCATTTTTGAAAAGAAGAAGTTTGTTCAAGGATTTAATGCACAATTTTAGGAACACTGTGTCCTTCAAGCTTGATTAACCAACAGCCAATAAATAGGATTTTTTAGCCTACTCAGCTGTGGCGGAGTTTGTACCCACCCACTCCAGACGTCGCTGGTTTTTTGTGAGTAGGGGTCTCTGAGCATAGCACGACTGAACTACTCAGATTCTACTGTTAAATAAGTACCCAACCAACGTTGGGCGCCATGTCGTGTAGTTCCAATATATCCTATACAGGACCTGCGCGTTCTGGATAACATAAACTGCGGGTTTGGTGGCAGACTGGTTCTGAGCACCCCCACCGGATACGTTAGCCTGTTTGCATTAGCTAGCTCACAGTGCCACTCGAATCTCCTCTTATCGAGGAGAGAGTAGTTTCTGGCAACCTCAGAACATGACAACCCTGATCACCTAGGATCGTGGAAACAATATACTACTTTTCGCTCAGTCACTCATGCTCACTTAGTTTGTCTCAGAGATACACAGAATAAACAGTCTTGGCGTTTCAATAAGGATTTATTGAACAGTTGTTATTCTAGTGTAGAATATATGAGCTGCAACAACCATCAGACAGTAGCAGAGATATATGGTTAGTAATACTACAAAAGTAAAGAGATGGTATAGTTCTACCATCTTGCAGAAATCATGAATACATACAAGTATATAAAACACATGATAAAAAGGTGCGTACTCCTACGATGCCTCCCTAACTAGATGTACCTAAATGTACCTAGCATCGGTGTAGGTGTTATGCCAAGAATCCCTCTAGGATCTAGTCCACCCCATTACCTGAGAGTTAGAGAATATGAGACCCCGTCCTGGTCTCGAGTTGGACACCCCACGAGGGATGTTTGACCACTGCTAGCTGGAGCGTCTGCATGCAGGAACCTCAGCGTCTCTGGTCAGTGTGTCAGCCGGGAAGTCACGGTCTCCTCTCCCTGTCTAAGCAAGACATTATGTATATATACCCACAGGTCTCCCCAGGGGTCCTACCTTGCTGTGTTACTGTGTCGGCCTAAAGGATGACGTCGGGCTTGAACTTTAACATAGATATTATACAGGAGATGTTCGTCCTGCTGTGAGTCCTGCTTTGCTTCCAAGAAGCCTCATGCATAATGTATGAGTTTCGAACCAGGGAAAAACCCGCGTTCTGAATGCAGTGTCGTATCTAGGTAAAAGGTCAGTCCCTATGAACCGTTATGTATGTAATGTAGGGAAGGATATAGGTGAAAGGTTGCAGTGTTACCTGTGCCTATATACGGTACCTATATGGAATATAACATTATACACTAACCAGAACCTTCAAAATCCAGTTCTCTTAGGATTGACCCAATTGTTGTATATAAAGTAACCAGTGCAAAAATTTAAAATGGCAAGATCATAAAACTCGGTGCCATTCGCCTTTATGGAATTGTACCTTATTATCCTATTTATATATATATATTATATATATCTCGAGCATTGACAAAGGCAGAAGCTGAAACGCGTCACTCGTTTCAACGACAATACATTTGGAATATTGATCCCGTGAGTGCCCGCATTGCCTCATTCAGGAGTGCTTGGGTATATAGCGTGAGTCCACCCTCACGAGAGGAGCACCCGCTTATCAAGAGTTCGGCAGCATTGGTGTGATTTGTTTAAGCAAATGGAATAATTGCTGCTGGAACCACTGTAGTGGGAAAGACTTTGTCGTCATTCCACTGACTATGATTCGGGGATTGTTCAATCTGAGGATAGATGGCCATTGGACTTACTCCTGTGGATTTGTGTGAGAGGATTTCCGTTTATGAACAGCTGCAGCTGCCGAGGGGAATTTTCATCTGGATTTCTCATTCCTGTTGGGGAGACATGTAAGACAGGAATTGCGTTGCACTTGGAACCATGTCAGTGACATCATTAAAGTAAAACTCCTGAGAACAGTGGTGGTAGCTCATACAGAGCTTTATGTTTCAGATGGAGGACATAGGTAACATTTATTAGCATATAGGTAAGCAATCATAAGTATTTTGATGTTTGCCAAACAATGCTGCTTTATGGCTAGACTGTGTAATTGAATGGCTCTCCTAAATACCATTGTTTTAACACAAATATAGGCATTTGGCACCTACTGTGAAAAATACATGCTAATATGGTGGCCGCATAAGAGACTCATAGTACAGGGATGGTGAGCCCTTTATCTGTGTTCACTGATTAACTATCCAATGGAAGCAAGTTTTGCCTGTTTAAATAAACTGCTATCAGTGTATCCCCATGATATCTAATGTTGACAAAGGCAAGCGCCAAAAGTGTCTGTTAGTGGGAATGACAATAAATTTGGAATATTGATCCCTATTAATGTCAGCATTGCCTCTTACACACACACACACACATATAGATATAGATGCATGTGTACATATATATCAATATATACATATGACTTTGCTATATCTTGTTGATTTTCCTGGCGCCCGATGTTGTGAGCAAGGCGGCTTGCCGTCGAAACGCGTCAAGGCTTTCCTTTGGATTAAAGCTCCCTTGTCCAATCTCCACTGAGTCAGCGCCTGTTATTGTGTGTTTAACAGGATTGGTGTGATATATATATATATATATATATATATATATATATATATATATATATATATATATATCCTCAACACGCCTGTCCACCCTAAGAACAAGCACAAGGACGCTCTGGATCACTTGAAAACAGTTTTATTTGCTATACAGGTAACGCGTTTCGATCGCAGCCGCGATCTTCGTCCAACCGTTTGTTTCTTCATTGCCACAGTACTTTATACCTTTGCCTGACGTCAGCACAGTTAGCATTTTTTTCACATCCTTTTTCAAACATTTAAAGTGACAGTACTCTACAAACACATTGTGCAATCTTTAAACAAAGTGCAACGTGCATATTACTAATCATTGCTGCATTCAGATAATCAAAGCACGAAAACAGCGCAGATAAAGTGACAAGTGCCAGTGCATTAAATGATCAGTAAAAGCCATTGGTGTTGTTCGCCATGTGGAGCACACAAATTATTCCATATGTATAGAATACACAATCCTATATTTACAGGGAAGAAAAATCCCATTTGTCGATTTTGCTAAAAATATTAACCGTTTTTATATAAAAATTGTTACAAAAGTTATTGTAAAAAATGTAATATAAAAAATTTATATAAAGGATTTGATTAATTGACTATATAAGATGCTCGTTAGGGAGAGTTGATAAAACTGATATGATACGATTTAATATGAATTAAAACGAATCAAAACGATATGAAAACGGTTTAAAAGATTCCAGGCAAGTGCCTTAATCAATTCATTGTCTTAATACATCAATTCCCATCTAAATGTTGGCCGCATCTGTAATATACTTGCATGTGCAAAATCGCATTAACAAAACCACTCGAAAAGTGTGCAAAACCACAATATTTCTAACACAACATCTTCATCACTTAAAGTGCACGTGCAAAATCCAGTTACATTAAAATCATTAAAGAATTTAAAGTCACTAGTAAATAATTTCATAATATGGATCTGTACATTAAAGTCAGGATTACAGGTTAATAAAAGATAATTTCATCATATGGATCTGGTGGGGAGTGGACGAATTATGTGTACAGTGTGATACAATACATATATAGAGATTGAAAAGGGTCTGGTCTGATATGTTATATTGTTGTTACAATCATCTTGTGTCAGATAGTGGGACATCAACCTATAAATGTAAATATAAGTCATCCTCAGTGTTGATACCATTAGGAATTCTTGAATTGAATCGTATTATGTATCTGGATTCAAGTTGTCTCAAATATCTTTCTCTGTTGCCCCCTCGGAGCCTCACAGGCACCTGATCCAGTACAAAATATTCTGAATCATTAAGATTGCTATTGTGAATCAATTCGAAATGTCTCGCCACTGGGTAAGTTTGGCCCTTGTTCCTAATGGCTCTGATATGTTGCAACACTCGCTGATGTGCACGAAGTATGGTGCAAGTAAGGGGCTTTGTGATTCTCCATTTCTTATCCCCAAAAGGTAGGGCTACCTCTATTGTATTAACGCCATAGGTGCATGCTTTGCATTTGTTACACCTTCTGAATCCTTTCCCCCCGCTAAGCCAGGTCTCCTGTTTTTTCTTGCCTGGACAGTTAATCACCATGTCTTGTCTCATCGATCTGGCCTTACAAAATGTAATCAGGGGTTTCTTATGTAATTTTGGTCCTAAGATAGGGTCACAACATAATAAGTGCCAATGTTGTTTGAAATAAATTACTCTTATTTTTTGGTGTTGTACATTGAAACTTGTAATGAAGCGAAATTCCTGTTCAGATTTATCTGATGCTGTATCTTTTATTTTTTCAGAAAAAATTAACTTCGCCCTGGATTTCAAATTGGCCTTTCGCTTTGCCTCGTCTAGAATGGTCATATTGTAGCCCCTTTCTTTAAACCTCTGTGTTAGGGCTGACTGGGCTTCTGCGAGTTGGTCAGGATTGCTGCAATTTCTCTTTATTCTGAGATTTTCCGTGTATGGGATACTGTTCTTGAGTTTCGTGGGATGGAAGCTCTGTGCATGAAGCACAGTATTCCCTGCTGTACTTTTTCTAAATGTCTTGGTTTGTAACCTTCCATCTGCCACGTATATTGATAAATCAAAGAACTGTACCTTATGATTGCTGAGATGCGCAGTAAATTGTAGATTTAGTTCGTTGTTGTTTATATTCTCAACAAACTCCTCAGCTGAGGACCTACTGCCGCGTCACAAGACAAATAAATCGTCTATGTAGCGCGACCAAAGTACCACATTCTCTGACATCTCTCTTGCGTACTTGTTGTTGAGCACCTGCTCCTCCCACCAGCCCATATGCAAATTCGCATAGCTGGGGGCGAAGCAGGTGCCCATCGCAGTTCCTCGCAGTTGTTGGTATAAGTCTGACCCGAAAAGAAAAATATTGTTACGCAGGCACCACCTTAACATGCACATCAGCATTTCAGTATGTTTATACAGCGACAAAGGGCGCAAGCCTAGAAAATATTGTATTGCATTTATGCCATCTGAATGGGAAATGCTCGTATATAAAGACAACACGTCTAATGTTATCATTTCCTGTTCCCACTCTACATCATAAATTTTTTAAGGAATTTTCCAGTGTCTCTAGTATACGAGGAGAGGTTTTTTACGTGGTCTTGGAGGAAAAAATCCAAATATTTGGAGGTGTTTTCAAATAAACTCCCTATGGCAGAGATTATGGGACGGCCAGGTGGTGTGTTTATATTCTTATGGACCTTAGGTGTAAGATACAATATGGGAGTGACAGGTGCATCAATTTTGAGGAACTTATATTCAGCTTGGGACAAGAGACCTGCTGTGTGCCATTTCCGCAGGTCTGCATGAAATTCCATTGTTGCTTTTTCCAAGCAGCCCTTATCAATCTTCAAATAACATGAATTGTCATTTAACTGGTTAAGAGCTTCCTCCTGATACATGGTGAGTGGCCAAAGCACAATATTGCCTCCTTTGTCGGCCTGTCTCACCAGAATATCAGGACGTAGTCGCATCTTGGTCATCAGGCTTTTATACCCTATTGATGTTTTGACTCGGTCAGGATTACATTCAACACTGCTGTACAACTCTTTTATATCACATATTACCCGGTCTGAAAAAATATCTATAGAATCCCTTGGGACCATGGGACAAAATATTGACCTCGATTTAAAAGGTGTACTGGGTTTTTCATGTATCATCAGGGCATACTCTCTTGCCAATGTATCATCAGTAACATCAGTATGATCTCCTCTGTAGAGGCTATTCAAGTCCCTCAAAAGATTTAAATCTGAAACCAACAGGTCATCATCATCTGTGCCACTGATACTTTGTTGTGCCCCAGATGCTGTATGGTTGACAAAATATTTTGCCAATCTCAATTTGTGAGTAATTTATATATAGTATTCCAAGTAAACTCTCAATCAGGATCAGTTGCGGTGACTGTGTGCTTTAATCCAAAATAAAGCACACATTCACCGCAACAGATCCTTAGTGTGCGTTTGCTTGGAATACTTCATTTAATCAAAATTGCTGGCTTCCATTTTCAGCATTACACTCCACCCTCAACTGGCGTAGGCACTGCAAGGGAATGATTATCTGAAGAAAAAAAATATTACCCAGTGGGGGTCACCACTGGGTTGTTATGTGTAGGTCAGTTGTTCCATAAGAAAAGTGTTTTTGTGTTGGTAATAACTTTGGCACCGTTTGATGAACCTCCACAAAACTCTCCCAAAAGATACTACTTTTTGGTTAGTTTGTGCATGGAAAGTTTTTGGGTGATCCATCAAGCGGGGGCTGAGAAAAAAGGGGTCTCCCAAAATGCAAAATTCCCATGCATTTTCCGTAGACTTCTTTAAGATGGACTACTGCAAGAACTGCTGAACAGAATTACACCAAATTTGGCAGGAAGCCAGATCTTGGTCTGCAGATTAGGTTTTTTGTGTTGATGTAAATCTTTTCAGCAGTTTTTGAGAAATTAAGGTTAAAAAATAACTGTATATCTGGACAGTTGGTGTTCAGATATGCTCTGATTGGCCAATTTAAAGGAGACTAGTCAATCCTGACTGGTTGGTGACAACCTGAACAATATGTTTTGTCAGCCATTACAAGACTCAGGGACTTGATCCCTGTGTCCTTAAAATGAATTTTAAAAAAAATGTAAGGGGGCAGGGTGAGCACTCCAAAACCCCAAAGGGAATGTGGGGGACCACAAAGGGACCCCTCCTCTCTTTAATAGGCTGACCACAACATGTACAACATGCTGTGGAAGCACTTACAGAATTCTGGGACATGGTCCCCAATAAAATGCACTGTAGTGGGTGGCTGGTTTTGAGGGGCACAAAAAGGAGCAAGTACAAAGGGTGATAACAGATATTATTTACAATATAAATAATTTGTTGGTGGTGCCATAATATATTTAGGAATTGTGGTGTGTTCTAATGTGATTTTACCCTGTGAAACGGAGTTCATGAATCATGTTTAAGAGAAAATAGTTTTCTCTCATGATTTTCTAATAGAGGTTATGGAAGGTGCTCAAGAAGCTAAAATGAGAGCATATTTTCTGTAAGTTTACACTATCATCCCAGCCATGCCAGAATAAAATCTGACATTCTCAGTAAAACATGTACTTCCATCAGAAGCAGACTATCAGTTGATTCCCCTGTGTTCTACCGCATCCTGCCAGATTGTAATAAAGAACAACTAGAGTGCTAACAGTCTTACTTATGACAAAATTGTGGCAGTCCTGAAGCCATCTTGATTGAATCAAACCTGCAAAACTTAAAACATTTCAATTAAAAAGGAACAAAATGAAGGGGTTCATTTCGTCATAGAAATTATGGTTAGCGCTGTAGAAATTAGTTCTCAAATATCTCCCTCATCTATTTAATTAATTCACTCCAACATGCAGACTGAAACATGCATTTTCAACACTAGCAGCAGACTGCCAGTTAACTCCCTGGTGATCAACTACAGCTTTTCCACAGTGTTTCTAATGAGCAACTAGAGTGCTAAAATTCTGAATTCATGACAGAAGTGTGGCATAGTTGAATACCATCTTGAGGAAATTGAAGTGGAAAACTGTAAGCATTTTCTATTGCAGATACTACAGTAAATGAAGAAATAAGGGAGCTTCATAACAAAAAAGTCTCCCATGATGGCCACCCGAAAAGAAAGAGTCTAAATGTAGCCCAAATGCCACCCAAACATAGCCCTATTATAACCCAGCATATAGTGCAGACATGACGCAAATTTATTGGAGTGCTTTACTTGAGAACACATTCATTTTGGTTTTAGGCACTGGGAGATGAAGTGATTTGCCCAGAATCACAGGATGTTGAGCCAACGCTCAAACTTGACGCCGAAACTCGAACCTGGTTTCCCAGTTAAAAAATCAGTAGCTCTGGACACAACACCACATCCTCTCTTCTAAGTGCAACAAATAATCAAGTGGTAAAAAAACATAATGATAGCGAATAATTTAAAAGTGCTTTGTTGCTATTTGGGAACTCCATACTTTCTATGGGAAAAGACCCCCTCATTTTTATCATTTCTAAATGCTTTAGGTTTTACAGTTTTGATTCCATCAAGATAACTTCAGGTGTGCCAAACATTTGTAATAAATACAGAATGTTAGCAATCTAGTTGTTCATTAGAACACTATGGGGAGGCAGAGGTTAGGGGCAAGGACTCGGATAACAGAGAGCAGGGAAGAAGATACTTAGGCAGCAAGTTGACCTCACTGGGCAGGCAGGAAAGGCAGTGGCAGCCATCGGACCATGAAGGAGAGGGGACGAAGGGCAGGAGCAGCAAACCAAACCATACAGGATAGGCAAGGGAGGCTACGGCAACACAACTGACCATTGATGGCACAAAGGAGAGGCAGTGGCAGTACAACCATGCATGCCAACAGACCTGATTCAGGCAGGAAACTCATGATTTCTTTAAGCCCAAAAGGGCTTTCCTTAGAGTTGTCTCCCACCTAAAATCTCTTCTTTTTCAATTTTTTTTTTTTATTTTTTTATTTTTTTTAATTTTTTATTATAGCACAGCAGCTTATCCAAAATAAACATACAAAGATTATCTGAGTGATATACAAACCTACAGTACATTAACCAGTATGAGTGGTCCTGCAAAAAAAAAAAAGGAAATTCAAACCTACTAAGCAGCATACGTGACACGAGATATTACTAATACATCGTTACCGGTTCCTGAGAAGAAAGAGAAGACGAGGAGAGTAAAAAGAAAAAAAGAAAAGACGAGAGAAAAAAACCCAGTACCATCCGTACTATCCGTAAAAAGCTGTCATTTATGGATGACTTTCCTTCCACCTATAAATGGGACCCCAGATCCGTTTACCGAGCAGTCTGCCCTTTTTACCCTTTCTCTCGTAAATTCCCTTCTCAAGATTAAATGTAGACAGAAGCCTGGCGAGCCACTGCTGGAACATTGGTAGTGCCTTGTCCAGCCAGGCTGTAGCTATGCAAATTCGCATTACTGCCATAGCCACAAAGATGAAACTTTGGGGTAGGTCTAGCCTGTCCTCATTACTTATCCCCAGCAAAATTATAGATGGGGTGAGAAAGAATCTGATATCTAATGTTTTGTCCAAAAACAATTCTATCTTATTCCTCAGAGTTTGCAATTGAGGGCATGACGCAAACGTGTATTATCTCAGCGTCCGTGCTATCACACCGGGGGCACCGGGTTCCCGTCTGCCCCCCCATTGTGCAATCCGCGCAGGTGTGTAATATAAGGAGAAGATTGTTTTGTACTGTTGAGCTTGAAGCCCTGCGGAACAGAGAAGAGTTTGGCCTAGCTCTAAAGAGACCTTAAAACTGTCCTTGTCTATGTCGAGTTTATCTGCCCATTTCTTCTCATATTTTCCGAGGTCGTCAGGTTTAAATATAGACAGTTCAGCGTATATCCTCCGAATAGTACAGTCTTCCCCTCCTCTGAATACCTCCATGATTTTATTATCACTAAACCCACAAGGCCCCCCCTTTTTTCCACCAATAAAACTGCGAATTTGAAGGTATTTGAAAAAGTTTCTTTTGTTAATGCCAAAGCTATTCTGTATATCTACAAACTGCCAAATTCCAGAGGGCCCCATTAGATTCCCCAGTCTCCGGATCCCACAACCTTCCCATACTGCCATCGTGGAGTCTGAAAAAATTTCCCCAGGAAGAGTGGGGTTTCTGAAAAGCTGCGTGTAGCCATTTAGTTGACCAAGACCGATTTTTTTACGAAATGCTGTCCAGATTTTGTATGCGGCCATCAGGGTCTTGAACCTAGTTCTCTTAAAGTAGGTAGGCTCAGTAAATTTCAAAAAGCAGTTCTGAGCATCTTCTCCAAGCAGAATTGCATATATTTCAGTTGATCCAGGCCTGATCCCAGGTCCGGTCACATCTCCCTCAATTAGCCCACACATATACTGAAAAGCGGCCGCCCAGTGATACATTTTGAAATCCGGAGCAGCCCATCCACCTCTTTCCCTTGGCAAAGACATAAACCGCAGTGCCCTCCTAGTCTTCCTGTGTGCCCAAATAAATCTATTAACCATGTGCTCTAGTGCAGCGAACCATTTCTTCTCAAATTCGAGCGGAGTAGCCCTAAATAAATACAGGATTTTGGGCAGGAAAATCATCTTCACCACATTACACCGCCCCACTAGTGACAAGTGCAGGTTATGTGTTCTATCAAAGTCCTTCTTCGCCTTACTAATTATTGGCCCGATGTTGCTTTCTACGGTCTTCCCCAGATCTGCAGAGACCCTTATCCCCAGATAGACAGCGGAGTCTATCACCCGTGCATCATCACACCCGCCCCCGCATTCTTGACTATTTGAGTCTTAGATTTGTTTACAGCGTACCCTGATACCTGACCGAACTCTTGGGCTTCTGTCTCCATTACAATCAAAGCATCCGCTGGACTAGGGGTAACCAACGCGATGTCATCTGCATATGCCAGGGTTTTACATTCCAAACCATGGTATCTCATTGGGATAATGCCTTCGTTTGCCTCCAGTCTCCTAATAAGGGGATCAATATATATCGCAAAAAGCAATGGTGAGCACGGGCAGCCCTGCCGTGTACCACGCTTGATTGCCAGAGATGCTGTGTAGCCCCCATTCACTTTAAGTCGGGCTGTTGGATCTTTATATAAAGCCTGGATAGCACTGACAAAGCCTCCCCTGATACCGTAGCGCTTCATAGCTGCCCAGAGGTAGTCCCAGGAGACCCGATCAAATGCCTTTTCAGCGACCATTAGCATAACCGCCATGGGGACCCCTGAGGCTTCCGCCGCGTCAAAGAGAGTTATAACCCGACGAACATGCTGCGTTGTACCTCTCCCTGGGATAAAGCCATGCTGATTGGGGTTAACCATCTTGCCAATTATGTTGTTTAACCTGGTCGCCAGGGTTTTAGAGAAAATTTTAGCATCACAATTCATAAGTGTTATTGGCCTATATGACCCTGGTTCTCTAGATGGTTTCCCCTTTTTCAGAAAGATTACTATGTCAGCACCAGCCCATGTCGCTGGAACAGAGCTACCTGATTGGGCTTGGGATATTATCTCCACAAGATCAGGTCCGATTACTTCTAGAAAGGTTTTGCAAAATTCTAGCGGTATCTGATCGGGCCCTGCTGCCTTACCCGAGGGGAGGCTACCTAGGGCGGTATAGATCTCTTCTGCTGTCAGTGGGGCTTCCAATGCCTCCCTGTCCGCATCGATGATGGGGTGCACCAAGATTTCATTAAGATACTTTTGTACTACAAGGGGATCCTTCACCTGTTCTTCATTGTATAATTTGCCATAGAAATGCCTGAATATCTCTCGAATCCCTGTTGAGTCGTTAACTAGATTCCCACTTTCGTCCAATATTTCCCTGATTTCCCCAACTGCATCTTTCTGCCTTACGCACACAGCTAATGTGTGCCCGACTCGTTCACTGAACTCATAGCATTGCTCCTTTCTTACAAGAAAGATTGCTGCTGCCTTGGAGGCTATGTAATCCTGAGCTTCGGATTTGGCTAAAGCCAATCTAAGCAGGATACCATCAAGTGATGCACCCGAAGCAATTGCCACGTTCAGCTCTTCTTCTATTTCTGTTATTGCTTTACACGTCTGCTTCTCAAGCTGTGCCTCTTGCTTCTGTCTATGCAGACTATAACTGAGCGTCTCACCTCGCACCGCAGCTTTGAATGCATCCCAGACTACCCCTGAGCTAGCGCTACTTCTGTTAATGTCCCAAAAGCCCGTAATCCATTCCTTCATATGAAGTAGGTATCCGGAATCTTTCAGAAGCCCTCTCTCAAAAGTCCATACCCGCTCTGGTCTGCCCCCCCTTGGGATATCCATCGTTAACACTAATGGATTATGATCTGAGATAATCCGGGGGAATTTCTCGATCTTGCAGCGGGGGATTAATTGATTAGAGATAAAAAAGTAGTTGAGTCTAACAACCAACTTGTGTGGAGCCAAGAAATATGTACTACCAGGATCATCAGGCTTTAATCTAGCCCACAGATCGACCAATGAGTTATTCCGGGCTAGACTAGAGATTGCACGAAAAACCTTTTTCTTCCGGCCCTCATACCTATCCCCAGTCTCAGTCCATAGTCCACCCAGTCCATTTATATTGAAATCTCCGCACATGATAACTGGTACAGGCCAGGAGGCTAACTCTAGGTCTAGAAATTTGAAAATATCGGGATCATCCTCGGTCGAACCATACACAGAGCAGATAGTAAACGTCTCACCCAGTATCATACACTCCGCTAACACCCATCTACCCCATTTGTCCTCTAGCTTCCTCCTAACTATTATATCACCTCGTCTGGAGAGTATGGCGACCCCTCTAGTCTTGGTCCCTTGCCTAGTATGTGCGATGAGGCGAAAGCCGAGCTGTTCCATGAAACTACCTCTCGTGCCCTCTAGATGAGTCTCTTGAAGACACAAAAGATCTAAGCGCATTGTTCTCAGCATCACTGCCACCCGTTGCCTTTTGGCCTGATCATTTAAGCCACAGACATTAACTGAGGCTATTCGGAGACTCATTATTGAACATCAAGTTGCAGTCCGTCCCAATTAACCCTCATATTCATCTTTGCGTTTTTTATTTTAGTTCCTAGCTTTCCCCTTTCCGTTACCTTATTACTCTTCATGTGTTTTACCATATGTCTCAGATACCGTGCTGTGCTGTGCCGTGCCCAGACCCCCCTGCAACTCTGCCCACCCCTCGGGCCATCCCCCCAGCCCACCCCCTCCCCCCCTCACGGGCAAATAGGTCAAGCATGACTATGTGTGGCAGCCGGGACCCATAGCTTGCGTCGCAGCCACCCCTCCCCCCCATTCTCCCTTGAATGCCACTGTGCTCAATGTGAGGAAACAAACACGCTATTAACAAAACCATCAAATAAGCAAGATTCCCACATACAATATACATTATGCAGTTTTACATTACAACACCTCGACAGGTATAGCCAGCAGGGAATCCTGTTACTATAGCTACCCCGGAAATTGACTCAAACTACAGGTTAGACAGCCGCAGGGCTGTCACACACCTCCACCTGCCCCCTTTTTGTTCTGCAGCTTAACCAAAAAGGCTTGAGCCTTGATCTCAGAAAAAAACATTCGGACTTGACCATTGGAGATAACTTTGAGCCGAGCCGGATACAGTAAGTAGGCCTCGCTGCCAGCTCCCTGAAAGGGGTTTATCAGCTGCCGGAGCCTCCATCTCCTCTCAACCGTGGCATGGCAGAAATCAGGGCGGGCAAAAAATGTGTTGCCCTCGAATGTACATCTGGCATCTGGTCTTGCTTTATCAATAATGGCCTGCCTAAGAAGATAGTTGCCGACGTACACTAGGTCAGCCCTAGGCCGCTCCCCTTGGCCAGCTGTTCCACCTCTCTTTAGGGTCAGTGGGAACCGGTGTGCCCTCTGGACCTCGGCATCCCAGTTCCGCACAGCCAGTTCGGGAAATGCCCCCTTCAGGAGGGTCACTACGAACGCCCTTGCGTCTCCTCCCTCGATGTTTTCCGCCAATCCCAAAAGTCTGATGTTGTTCCTTCTCTGCCTGTTCTCGAAGTCTTCAAGCTTCCACTGTAGATCCTCCGTTAATTTCTCCTGGGATTCCTTGAAGATCTGCCATTCCTTAACCTCGTCCTCGAGTCTGCCAGTCCTTTCCTCAACATGGGTGACCCTATCTGCCATATCCTCGTATAATTTGTTGACCTTGCGCAGTGAGCCCTGCAATCTTTTAGTTGCCTGCTGCGCCCTGCGGTTCTCCAACCTGGCCTCCCACTGCATCTGCTTTAGTGTAGCATATACTAAATCCATAGAGGGGACCGGGCCATGGCAGTTTCGATAGGGCTCGCGTGTCCCCCATGTTCAGGTATTGCTCCATCGTCCTGATACAGCTGCGTGGTGGCCGAGTAATCCCAGGTAAGCTTACGGGCTGTTGCTGAATCTGTTATGGATGGGCTTCCTTTGGGCTTAGACTTAGATCTGCATTTGTGCACAGTAGCCCTTGGTGCTCTCTGCGCTGAGGAGGTCTCAGCCGAGTCAGACCCATCAGAGAAATTACCATCACTAGAAAGTGATAGGTCAGTGTCTTCATTAAGCGAGAAAAAACAGTCCACTTCTGGAGAACCAGCTATCGGTTTGGTGTGGTGAGCCCCCGGCGCTAACTCCACTGTTATCCCTGAGAGCGCCTCTGTGCCAGGGAGTTTGGGTGTCACTGCCATGTCATTGCCAGTTTTGCAGTTTTTGCCGCTTTTCTTTATTTCCCCATTGTTACCCGGCTTTTGCGATATTTCATTTATAGGTATCTCACTGTTTGGTGTGCAGCCTGTGGTTACCTGCTGGCCTGCCATGTCCCAGCCACTCGAGACATTCAGCCCATCCGCTTTCTCCGCACTCTGCTCCCCTTGCCTGTCACCCGGCCCAGAGGAGAGCTGCAACATTGTATCCTCAGTCAGCGAGCTCACGGCCGCCGCAGGAGTTTTGCCGGCGCTGATCTCAGCCTGTTCATGGAGTCTGACACCCACAGTGCTTACTGGGATTGCTGGAGTTGCCGCCTGAGAGGTCTCCGTCAGGATAGGTTGCCAGAGGGCACCCACCCGAGCCTTACTCCCTCCTTCAATGCCATCCCTCTGCATACCTCCTATACCGCTGCCGCTGCTGGGCCCATCTGTTTTCTTTGATGGCGCTCGTCTGGACTGCACTGAGCCTCGCCCAGCCGCCGAAGATGCTGAGGTCGCTATCGCTGTCTCCTTCTGTGCCTCCTTTGAGTCCTTTGTGGGCTTATTCGGCCGTGGTGCCATCCTTCTGCCGATAACCAGGCAGTGGCACAAAGCCTGGATTGAGCGGCCGATCTCTCGCGTCAATATCCTCCTAGCTGTCAACTCCTGGTTCCACCGCTGACAGTTGTGATCCGCCGCCCGGCAGATCAACTGCTCCAGCAGGTAAGGGCAATGTGGCATTTCATCTCCCAACTTCCCAACCTTATTGTGCGAGGGGGAGGAGAGAGCGACGGCTGCTGCTGCTCGCTACA